>JAEANM010006622.1:0-18448 GCA_017656035.1 Myanophis thanlyinensis | reverse complement strand
CAACTGGGTTTGCATCCACTCCTTTCCCTCCGGTAGCTCCACCGCTCAAGGACATCTTAGAGTTAACCACCACCTCAATGTTCAAGCTTCTTGTCTGCTCCTTCAGCCTCAGGGTGTGAAGTAGCAGCTTCAGCTATGTTCTCAAGCCTCCAGTGATCAAGAAGTACCCAGGTGATAACATAATGGCTGAAAGGAAAAGCAGGGACAACATATATTATATTGCTATTATTTAGGAAGTATATTCTAAAATCACACACAACGTACAAATATGGGAAAGGATTTTATAGGCAGATGGAAAATGCCCAGGCAGAGCAACTAAATATCATCAGCCATTCCTGCTTTAAATTCAGGCTAAAAGAAAAATTTGAAAGTCAAATCACATTAAACTATTTTCATAGGATTACAGACGCTACTCTTACATCAAGTAAGACAATTTTATAAATTTAACCAATATGTGTATTACAATGGGCAGTTGCTCTCTGTGGTCTCTAAACTTCCCTTCATTTACTATTTGATTTTTTTTTTATTTAGAGTAGCCTGAGAATGAATATGAGACATTATCTACAGAGAAAAGGAAAAGCTACATGATTTAACCCTGAAAATCGTAAATTTAGTGTAACATCCCGGAAAGAATAAATTTACTGGAAAGTGATAGTGGAAGACAAGAAACAAATGAGAAAAGTCCAAACTAGGTAAACAGTCTGGTACATAAGAACAGTATAAATTAGAACAGTGAGAGCTATCTGCAGAAGAACTGTATTTGTAGGCCAAATAATACATAAATGTTGGTTCCCTTATAGTAGCCTATAATGATTCTTAGCTTGTAATGATTCAGTGGCCATCACACCTCTGCGAATAAGTGACACACAAATATAGTAAATAAATAAATTTTCAAAGAAGACTCTGTACCCTGGAGGATATAAATGAGAAAGTCAGTCATTCCATAAGATAAGACAATTATATTTACAAGGCGTAATTAGCACATGAAATATTATTTTCCCTGCAGTCAGCCAAATGTCAGCAAAGGGTATTCTCAGGTGCGCCTATAAACCCATGGCTACCCCTCCATCTGTGGCTTTCTTTAACGGTTATTGTCTTTTGCTAATCCATGCTAACCATGAGATACTGATGGTCTGTACTGTAACACATGGGGAACACTTACAGGAACACAACAGCAATACTGTTTTTTTTAGAGAGATGGATGCTGTATTTTCATTTTATTTTTTAATTCCACAAAGCACAAAGATTACATTTTGTTAGCACAAGGATATAGGTTGGTAAAATAGATCAGGAGGAAGGAACAAGGCATAATATTAGCAATTAATTTATATGATTGCAGTAGCTGCACTATTTCCCATTCATTCCCCCACAGATTCTCTGACTTCGGCTGCGAACAATCTGCTCTCTGACAGGTCATTATGGAGATTTTTAACCTCAGGAGCTGAGAGTTGGCGTTAGAGCAGGAAATTTAAAAAAAACACAGCAGTGATTTTGCTTATACGGTAGATAAATGCAGAAGCAGAAGCAGCAGCTGCAAAATCAGGAATGGCTTTGTAAAACAGCAGCCTCTCGCTACCCCACCTTCTGATAGAGCACATAGCTTACAGTACTGCTATTTGTCTCCCTGAAATATTCTGGCTGATTGGCTTGTCACATCTTGTCCCTAAGACTTTATTCCTCCTAATGAGATCAGAAGCAACCCTCTTCCTATCTGGAGTAGTTTTAGAGAAGGGGCAGAGCCACAAACTGGATTATCGACGTGCCCCATCTTTTACGTACTAATGGAACAAGACACATGTCCTACAGTCAGAAAAGGAGGAACCTGTGCATACTAACATTCCTTGAACATCATCAGAGTCGTGCAATTTTTTTTGCTGTTGTTCAAGAGGCTGGAAGAGAAATTACAGCATTCTACAGACATTTCTGCCAAATTGAAAAGGCTTGTGGGAATTAAGATTTGCAGAAGGATGCCTGCTCAGAAGCACTGTTGTATTAAATATAGCCCAAATCCATCTTCATGCGTGTATCAGGAGACTGAATACAAGGTTTATCTTAAACCAAGTTAATCATGTGGTTACTACTGATTAATTAAATGGCTTTGGTTTAATAGGTTTTTATAACACACGACAATTACTTTGATCCCAAGACCAATTTGGTTTTAAAATAAAGCATCATGCTTTTTTAAGGAACGGATGTACAAAATTAAATTGTGATACTGAAAAATGGCAGATGACAGAATCTGAAGAGTTGCACTTCAGTCCTGATTATGTTAACAGGTCAAATATCTAGCATGCAGTGCTCAGCTCCCAAGCAGGAAAGGAGCTTCAGATGTGGTTGATGTATTTACTGTATCTGCCAGACCTTCTTTAAAGAAGACATACTTTTTTCCAGACTTACATATGGTCCCTGGAAAATATGTTTACCATTCAGTTAGAGTGTACATTCAGGAAAAAAAACCCAGTTATCTTTAAGGAGCTGCTGGCAGGCACAGTAAATCCACCCTTGCTGGGTCTGGAACTCCTTTCCTGCTTCAGATCTGAATACTGCACACCTGGCAAATAAAAACAGGGAATGTAAACTATCTTTATGCCAACCAACTCTCTCAGTACTAAAAAGTAAATAGCCTCCATGGCAATCATATCTTTACACTCATTACAGAAAACAACACACTGCAAACAAATATGAGTGGTTGTTTTTTTCTTATATCTCATAATTGCATTTCTATCATAAACATTACCTGCATCCAGTATTTGAATGCTTAATAAAAGACTAGGCTATCATCGTTTGAGCAGTTGAGTAGAAGTACACATTTTAAGAAAATAGGAAAGGTGTATGTGAAAACTTGAAACTATGCCATGCCTTGCCTTGTAAGAGCAATAGTACTTAAGATTTATATAATGCTTCAGAGTGCTCTACAGCCCTCTTTAAGCGGTTTACAGAATCAGCCTATTGCCCCCAACAATCTGGATTGTCCTTTTACCAACCTCGGAAAGATGGAAGGCTGAGTCAACCTTGGGCGGATGAAAATGAAACTGCTGGCAGTCAACAGAATCAGCCTGCAATACTGCGTTCTAACCACTGCGCCATCAAAGCTCTATCAGTGCCACCAAATGCTTACTACTACAATGGGTGGAGTACCAATACAAATTAGGGTTCATAATATGAATTCCACTTCTGGTGTCTAAGATCTATGCCTGTCTAGGCTTCTTTGGGTGTGGTTGTGTAAGTATGAGTGTGTGAATAATTTCTGCCCAAACTCTTGTTAAAGTAACCCACGTCCTCAACGTCACTAAGATTACTACAGTGTGCTTGACCTGGGATAATTTTTGAAGACTACTCAGAAACTGGAACTGGTACAAAATGCAGTAGCCTATATAGTAGTAGGTGAGACTGCTACAACCATCATACATTCATATTTCAGGTGTCATGTTGTCATATTGACAATAGGTGCTAGTTTTAACCTACAAGGTCTTAGAACTTAGCTCCCAAGTATCTTCAGGATACTCTCGTCCAATTAGAAATGCCCATCCTGGGCACTTGTTCTCGATTGGGGTGCTCACCATAACCCAGGTGAAAAAGGGTTATGGAGGCTAGGCCCCTTCTCTGTGGTGCCCTCTATACTTTGAACAGTCTTTCTGCAAAGATCAGGTTGGCAGTTGTACTGGCATCATTGTAGAAGGTTAAGTGACATGGAATTCTTCCAGAAAGCCTACAAGCTGCAATTTGCTACCACGTACTCTGGAGTTGTGTCCTGGTTATCATATATATTATTATTATTCTATTAATAATATTGCTAGTTTTATTGAATGTATGTCGGAAAGCTTTACTGTATTTTTAGTTTTGCTGTATTTTTATTGTAAACGGCCGATGGATCACTTTCACAAGGGAGCGTATAAAAACAGAAATAAAGCAAACGTTTGCCTCTTGTATGCAAGTCCCAATATTTCGTTTTGTTTAAAATTATAGCTGCAAAACGTAACTAATAAAATCTCTGCACTGTGGATTCAGTCAGAGATCTGAAACGATACATCCTATTTATCCAACTGTACTTTAGCCTGCAGCTTGTGGCACACTGCCCCTCCAGAATGTCTAGTACAGAAACCAGAAATAGGCATCCAAACCCCAAGAAATCACTGAGATCAGATGGGGAAGAAATCAGTCCAAGCGTAGGAATTCTCCTCCATTTCCTTCTTGCCATTCAGAATTCTACATGTATTCACTTGTACAGCTGGCAGTCTTCCAACAGGATTCTAAGGGAAGTCTTGGAACAGAAATACTGAGAGAGACAGCTTCTCACTTGGGAAAAACCACACATATGCAGGGCCAGACATAAATAATTTAACTCCATTAAAGGCTGCATGAAACCATCACCAACTTCATCTGCATTCCGAGAAAGAGTTATGTCACTAAAGAGCAACTTGAAAGTTGACTTCCAAACTGTAGCCTCTAGGAAGACACCTTTATTAGATCTCGCAAAGACTCCTCCTGACTTTTCACACAGCTTCTGCTTTCTGGCTGATCACGACAGCCTGCATTACTGCTGACCTTTGGCGGAGAAGTAAGAGGCAAAGAAAAGCCAACTGGGACCGATGTGACACCGAGAGATGGATTGATCCCACCAGCAGTTTCAGCTACATACAAAGAGAACGTCTCTTACCAGCTACATTCAAGCCCGCAGAACTCTAGTTACTTCCAGACATTACCCACAGCAATTTTCAACCTGATTAACTTTCAGGAATGCCATCGCTGAGGAACAACAGAAACGGTGGAAAATCTCCAAGCACCAGGCAACCGCAGCTCCAGCGCTTGGCCAAGGCTCACGGGATTTCAGATGGTTGCCTTGTCTTTCCAGGGCCAGAGCAAGCCAGCTTGTGTGCGTTCTGGCTCCAGGCGATCCCCAGGAAAACAAGTGAGAGCAATCAGAGCAGAACAAAGCAGTTTTTGAGACAGAGGTTCTGCCTCTGACAATTGTAACAGACCTACCTCGGAGGGCCCAGAATAATTCCACGTAACCCGGGACCTTGTTCTATTAACCCCATCCAGCCTCTTACGTGCCTACTTTTCCGGAGATGGCTGTGGAAGCCCGAGCAGCTGCTACTGCTGTATTCTAGGGTCGCTCCTCCCGTCATCCTGGGGTTGGCAGCCAGCCCACGGCTCTCCTCTATCCACCACCTCGACACAGGCTCCTTTTTTGTTTCCTGACTAAAGAAACTCAGGGGGATGCATCTCGCTTGGCAGAGAAGGAAGCTGCTGTGCTCTGAGCTCCTCACACTACGGAGCCCAGCTCCCTCCAGCTGCTTTGTTTAGGCCGAACCTTTCTTTTCTCTCTCTCTCTCTCCTTTTTCCCTGAGCAACTCCCATGTCTTTTTGTAGCCTCCTTTTTAAGATGTTGCTCTCTCTCTTTCTCTCTCTTTCTCTCCTGAGCTCTCTCCAGCGATGAAAACAATGTTGAATGAAAGCCAGCTGGCAGCCAGAAGGAGATGAAGGAATCTGCACAAAGGAGCTTCCTAACTGGCTGCTTTTCGTTCAAGGAACTGTCTGCTGGCAGGGGGAGGCGGGGAGCCTTTGCCTCTCTTTCTGAGGCAGATCCCCCTCGGACTACAAAAATGTGCTATTGCAGCCCCTGCTCCCCCCCCCCCCCCGCAATCCCTTTGGCCTTGTCTATAATATGGATGCCCAGCCATGAAGATTGGGATGTACAGGAAAAGCAAGATTGAAATCAAAGATGAAATGTCCACATAGGATTATCCATACCTGTTCGTGACTTAGAATAATCTTACTAAATTGTTCTAATTACGAAAGGTCTACCTGAGTCATTATTTACCCAGCTTCTCATCTGAGAAATAATTACACATCAAAAAGTCCAAATAAAACCACACAGAGGATTTTACTCTACTTGCTCTTTATGACGATTTCTTTAGCGCACAACAGATGGATTTATCACCAGGGTACAAGGTGGAGCAGAGAGTACTTAAAAAGTAATAAAAAGGCGAGTTTATTTTGTGTCAGGGGGTAATGTTTTTCTGACGCAAATAACTAGGGTTATAAAATATGTCCAATAGCCTGCTTCTGAGTTATGCCTATGTATATTACTATATGACACTGTTGTAAATGAGAGACCAAACAAACAGCAAGATTTCAGAACAGTTTGTATGATCTGACAAAGAAGTCTAATTGTTTTAAAATCAATGTTGTAAATCACAATAGAGGAGACAACAGTTACATTGCCCCAAATATCAGATATGGTAATAACAGGTTTATGGATAAAGGGGTTATTTATGCCCAAGAAAATTTGAACTTGCCTAAATTATCAGACAATCTGGTTCTTGAATTTATTATGATTTTTTTTCCACTACAAATGTGTAGTTCATATACTGAGGTGAGATGGATGGCAAACAAATTTAATAAATAAATACTTTTTTTCTATTCAACTGTTCAAAGATGTGATGCCTTTAGATTAAATTAATCTCAACATTTCTAGCTATCAGTTGGGAAGAAAAGCTATTTAAACAACAGCTCATCCCACGTGGCAGATTTCTTCATTCTGAATTGTACATATAATCTTGGGAGTTCTCCTTTGCGGCTGCTCCAAACTAAGTTGTGTATTTCACGAACACACAAGAACCTAATGGAACAGAATGCTCTAAATAAGAATATTTAGAGCATGAAACTCTATTAGCCATGAAGGTTAATTGACACTTCCAAATTGAGAGGCAGCATGCCACTGAATGCTTTTTAGTGGAAGACAACAAAGGGGAAGGTGATTGCTTTGATTTCCTTTTTGTGAGCTTCCTGGGAGCATCTGGTCAGCCTTTATTGGATTTAGGATGCTGAATGAAGAATTCTGATCTGGTCCCACAAGGTGGTTCTTGTGTTTTCTACTCTTCATTGTTTTCTTGTTCCCTCTTCTCTAGCCAACCTTCACCTCTATTCAAGTTTACACAATAACAGCCCCTAATAAACTGACCCTCAAGATGGACTCATCTTGCCATTTCTGAAATTAAATGACTGGAAAACAAACAAAATACTTCATCTTTCTCTTACTTAAAGGCTACATTTTGACATAACAATATGTGATCAAGTTAAGCAAATGGAGATGCTGCTGTGTTCACATAACCAGCTTATGTCATTTCCACTCTATATCCTTTCTCCTCAGAGAAGGAAGCTACGTCAAGGAATCACGGAATCATAATAGGAAGGGATCTGCTGCAACCCTGTTCTTAGTGGAACCATCAGTGGCATGTAACAGATTACCACCCACCCAACTTTTATCTCTAGGAAAGGCGAACTCACGACTTGATCTGGGCTCTAATGCACTTGTTCATGTAGCCCAAGACAGCATTTGCCTTTTTAAGAGTTGCCTCACACTGTGGGAATCATGTTCACCGTGTAAACAAGGACACCCAGAACCCTTTTCTATGTATTACTACCAAACCAAAAATAGAAAAGAAAAAGAAATACAAAAATGTATCTTCCAATCTTCTTTACAGCAGTTATAACTACGTAGTTATACTTCACATAGTTATGAGGCTTACAGATAAATGCCTGTTCCATGCCACTGAGCATCTAAGGAAAAACAATTATAATAATGGCTTATTATTATTTAGTATTGCCAAGTGGAAAACATCCTGGGCAAAGATAGGATAAGCAGAAATAAGCCTAATAAGCCACAAACAACAGTTAAAATGCTAGCCCGCAGAGGAGTGAACAAGGTATACTAGGTTTAATGGTGACCTCAGATATGTCCCTGAAAACTTCTGTTCACCTCTTCCAACCCCACTACAGGTGGGCAGTAGACAGGTTTCTTCAGGGAGATCAGAAATGGGCAACTTGGGATGTCTTGGTGCCTTCAGGGAAGATAATAAATAAGTAATAAAGCCAAACCAGATTCTAGACATAAAAGAATATGTTGGCTAACAGCTGCAGTTCCATTCATTCAGCAGCTAATTAAGTGAGGCATGTTGGAACGAGATGGGCTTTGTATGTAATAGTAGATTGTTTACCTGCACTTGTCATCTTCGCCTGTCATGATATGAGAAAGTAAAAACTGCAGCGGAAAAAAACTGTTTTTGCCCTGGAGCAGAAAGTTATCCTCTTCATTGCAATGGAATCCCCAATTCCTATTCCTGACTATCATACTTGTAGGGTTCCCATTCATTTGACAGAATGGAGAACGTGACAACTGTATATGGACACCCCCTCCCACATTGCAATGAAATGCAAGAGATCTATTTTACTGGATTAACCACATACATGAATTAAATGCACTGTACCAATGATATGTAAGATTGCTTTGTTTTTGTATGGCTGCTACCAAATCAATGTTAGCATGACTAAAAAATAACAATTAAAACTGTAGCAAGCCTCAAATTACTTAATATATTAGTTAATTAGCACACAAAAAATAAAAATAAAATTCAGATCCCACCCCCATGTATGTAACTGAACAAATGACTTCTTAAAAATAAGTTTAACGTCTAAAACATGGCATGTGTGGGGGCGGGGGGAGGGGGGGAGATGGTATTGTTTACATACATGTTTGATACAAAGAAAGACTTACTTGAAAGGATACAAGAGAACCAGAGAATGAAACAGTAAATATTAAGGAAATACACCATGTGTATATAATATACACTTTTCTTCTTTTGTTAATGAAAGGAAGAGAGAAAATGAACCAGACAACTCTAAACAATACGTAGATGAAGAGTTTTTGTATAAAGTAACATTTATTTTGTTTTTCCACAGGTTTTATTCCTAGTGTCCCATTGCCTCAAGGCACATATTCTTTTTCCATTCTGCAAAATATTATAAAGTAACATTTTACAAAGCAAACACATATCCATGTGAACTAAATTAAGTTGCTAACTTAATAAGCATGGTTTATTCTGAAAGCAGAATATGGATTTCTTTCATGTATACAAAAGAACATATATCCAGTCCTAAAGTATCTTCATATCCAGTGTATAAACAACAATCGGGACAGAGCCATAAAATAGCACAAAAATCAATATTTAAACCATGAAAAAAAATGCCCATCTTATTAACAGCTCCATTTTGGCTACTTTTATGCAACTAAGTAATATCATAAAGGTACAATTAAACATTATTTGATTTCTAAATATGGGCTAGTTTTAAAGACAGCTTTGAGACAGCTAAAACACACGAGAATCCTATTTTATACTTTTAACTGCAATTCTGTTTTGATTTTTCTTCTAATGTCATGAAGCGCTGCAGCTTTTCAAAGGGGAATGCAGAGATGTTTAATATTTTTTAACTAAGTTTAAACAGCTGCTCTGCATATCAAGAGTGTACCTGAAATATAAAAATGGCCAAAAGACAATGCGCACAACGAACTGGTATTTGTAACTGCGGAGTATCTTCAGCCATCCAACAATAGCTTTTCAATCCACTTTGACTGAGAGGGTCAGAGCAAAACCCAGGAAAGCTGCCAATGCCAACAAAAACACTGCCCTGAGACCTCATGATATTTTCTTTTGTAAATTAACACTTGTGTTTTCTATGAGATGTCATTCTAATCACTAAAGATGGACCTGGAATGAAAGGCTTAACTTCATTTTCTCTGGCTTAAAAAAAAAAAAAAATCCCATAGAGATTTAAGTCCTGCCTCTCAACTGCAGGAGCTGACTTCAGCCAAAAGGTAGCATAAACAGAACACTTTATTATTCAACAAACAGCTCACAGCACGCATCGTGATTCTCTATGGCTTGTGTATCTTAAAATCGGAACGCAGAAGGCTCACTATTTGACATGAAACAAGATCCTTCCAGCAAATACTTGGGCAGATGACCTGAAGAACAAGATCTTACTGGGGTGGGACTGTACCTCAAAGGAGTTTAATACAAAATCCAAATGCCATTCTTGTCATTTCTGAAAGCAGAGCTACAAGAATGGGCTCTATTATAGTGGGGGGAAGGGATTATGTATTTGCCAAGGTCTACTCCTTTAATGTTTAGGCATACAACTCCAACTATATGGCTGCTTTGAAATTCTCTACTAATGGAATCCATGCCAATAAGGCTATAAGGCTGGTATTCCCTTAATGGAGACAGCAATAATGTCTCCTGTAACTGTTTATTGCTAACTTACAAACCCACAGGATGGTCTCCTTAACCCATCTGCTGACAGAATAATAATAAACTCACCTCCCTAGATTGCCTGCTCTGTAGGAGATAGACAAACTATCTTGCTCTCTAGGATTAACAGGATTTGGGTAAACATTTGGAAGAACAATCTCCTGTGCCCAAGGAAAACTTAAAATTTATCTTGCCCATAAAGGCAGGATCTGATGGTCTTCACACCAGTTTTCCCTGATGGAACACACCCAGGTCATCCTGCACTGATAGGGGCTGTCAGTTTATTAAGCTGCCTAGCAGAGGCTAAGACCATCAGTAAGGCTATTTTTCAAATAGGATACTCATAAAGATATGCTTAATTGGCTCAAAAGGAATTGGGGTCAACATCCTGAGGACCAATGTTAAATCCCATGATGAGAAATGGAGAACAACTGGGCAAGGGGGGAAAAAGCCAAGCCCCCTGAGAAAAGGCACACAAGCCCTGTAACCTGAAAAAAAAAATTTCCCTACCCATCCAAAAATATAATCCGAATGGTGGCAGCTTGCCTTGTTCAGGGTATTTGATATCAGCATTTTATCTAGATCACCTTATAGGAGGAACCCCAGAATTTTCAATATTCTAGATTCCTTCTCCTTTATTATCAAACAATTGCTAGATCATCTAGTGTATCTTTCCAGCAGATAAAAATCTTTGCTACAAAATCTGAAAACTGGGGTTCACTAAGCCACCCCTATTCAACTTTCAAAGACTGGAAGTCTATTTTGGGTGAAGAACAGCTCCCTCCCTCGGCGATTTTGCTTTGCCCAAGGGAAGCCATCGCAATTTCTTAATTATTGACATCCATACAGAGAAGTACAGGCTCCTGAGCCAGAAGGGAACACTCACAATTACTCATGCCTTGAGGAGCTTCATCGTTTATGCTATTCTGGACACGATCTATGCCAGTGAAATAGTATAGAGCAAACCCTCTGGCCATGACATTAGCAGATCATCCATCTCCTTTGCTCTGACACTATGGAAAAATGAGAAATAGCTCACCTGCCTGCTCGTCTCTGTTGCAAATAAGATGATCAATAATAAACTGAATATCTCTGTTATCTTCTGGAAAACCTTTGGGTAAAATGTCTGCTCTGACTGTGGCATGATCTGGTGGCTGAGGGTTTATGGTTTATGTGGTTTTCTGTTTACCTCATTAAGTGATCTGCCTCCTTCTAAAGGCTCATTGGGGGAGTGAAGCCAGATTTGGCTATAATATTGTCCATCCTTCTTAGGAAATCCTCTCCCCTCACCGATGCTTCAAGTTCAACAATCCCAGATACGCTGCCTGAATCTCTGAGCGACTGATTGGCAGGAGGAAGGCCTTAGACTGGGCCACTGGTTCTGAACCGAGAGGCACAAAATGACTTCCTCATCCTAATCAGGTGACATCTTCGGTTATCTTCTCTGTTTAGCTCTTTGAGAACTATACTGGGGGGGGGAGGGGGGGTTATGGGTTAGAGTAGATTATTACAAATCACCACTTCAGGGAATCTGCTTCCTGCATAGGACTATTTAGGGTCATTCGGATCCTGGGAGCTATCCCTGTAATGAGAGCAGAAGCAACTGGAGCAGTCTGGAATGAAAATGTGGGGCTAAGACTATGTTCTGAACTGCCGTTATCACTCCCTGCAGTCTTGCCAACAACACGAGGGGTTGTTTTTCTGTAATCTATCATTTCCCATGTTAGATTCTTCTGCAGCCTTTAATGACTGTTCTGGAGATAGGAAGAGTCTTCCCTCTTTCAGGTCTATCATCTATTCAGATGTAGTATTCACCTGGAGGGAACAAGGGAGCTCTTTATGTTTATCACAAAATTGTAATCTCGAAGGAATTGGAGTTAGGCTAATTCAATTATTTTTCCATTGAGGGAACTGTGGTGAAAAGGTCATCAGGGGTAAAATATGAGCCTAACAAGCACAGACCTGAATGGGTCCTGATAAACTGAACCATGTACACAAATCTGAGAAATTTTTGGTAGGGTTATCAGCATACCCAGCACAACCACCAATAAGTTATAGAGGCTAGTCAATTGTTTGGAATGAATTAAAAATTAATTTTCAAAAATTTCTAATCTTAGTCTTCCTAGCCTCTTCCTCTATGTTGCCTTGAGTATTCTAATGCATACTTCTAAGAATCTAAGTGAAACCATCTAGGAAGAAAAGGCAAAAGGGCAATAGGCAGCTATGGTAGCTGCATCTATTTTCTTGTTGATGTTGTTTCTGCTGCTGACAGAGCCTTCCTATTGGCCTTATTTTCAATTAGGATCAGTTCAATCAATTCCCTAGACATTTTCTTGTAAATTCTGCTCACAATAGTGGTCTGGAGCAATGGTTTTCCCGAGACTGGTGAAACTACACTCTACCTTACACTGAGGTCCTGGAGGTTACACGGTTCTGTTTGCATATCTGCCATCAGCTTGGCTCTTTTACAGACCTTGGTTATCTCCTTTTTCAGATATCTCTGCTCTTTGGGTCAATGCTCTGAATAATTATCAGAGCCGAAGTGTCACACTTCTATCCACCATAGATGTTAGGCCAGATATTGCAAACTGTGAACCTACCGGAGGGAGCAGTCTCTTTTCCATTCCATGGGGGGGGGGGGGGGTGTGTGTCTCACAGACTGGTTGAAAAGCCTCTGGAAATTCTACCTGGTGCTGCCAAAAAAGATCCCTGTCAGTGGCTCCAGTCAGCATGAGTTACTATCATGTGGCTCCTTTTCTGAACCAAACTGCCTATTCTGTATGGGGTGGGGCACTTGGCCCATTCACAGCAGTGCAATTATCTAATGAGAACTTCAATTGGAAGATACTATCACTTATGATATAGACTTTTCCTGTATAACTTGAGGCCCTACTGGAGCACAGGCTGTTTCTGTAGAGGACAGAGTTTACATTAACAAATCTTATCAAGCAGCTGCTTGTAATAAAACAAAGGTCTTCAACTTGGGAAAGTACAGTCTAAAATTCTGAAGCTGATTTTAGTGGTTCCTTCCTGGTGCATTTAAAATGTGGTAAAAAGTAAAAAAGCTGGCTTCATCTCCTGAGAAGCCCCGATTTGGCAAAGCAGACTAGTGCAACAGCTTAAGCTGATACATCATCCAGAAGGTCTAGTCCCCTTAATTCTACATGATCAACATCGCTCCAGGAGGATAATTTCATTGGAATCAAAACTAAAAGCTTGCAGACTTTCTCCAGCTCCTCTGTAAAATATTGTGTGTGGGATCTGATATACAAAATGACTTTAGCAGAGCCATCCATTGCTACTTAGTTGAAAATCCAAATGAAATTCTCGCTCTGCCTTTATGCTTTTAGTGATTTTCTTTGGCCTCTTCTAGTGCCTTACTCTCTGAAATTTTGCAAGGTAAAGAGACTTGCTGGTATCCCATACAACAAAAGCTTATATCCATGCCTTTCTTGACCTGCTGAGTCAGCAGAATGTGTGTGCAGTGTGCTGCCTTTTCTATCGGAATGCTTAACTCATAGCACCTTTTAAAAACAAATATCAATGTAGACAACATTCCTTTTGTGTCAACCTCTTTTTATAAGATTTCATAGTATTACAGGTTCTGTAAAGGTAGACCTTTATGGTTAAAATTAGCTTTGCCATTTTGCTATATTCCAAAGTGGATTTTATTTGCAATTTGTTCATGTTAGGCATTATTTTTCCCTTTCACAACTTTGACTGAGTAAAATAAAGCAAATCTATAGTTTAATCTAGATTGTAAATTACAATAAAGTAAGAAATTGTTTTTATCTTTGTTTAGTCAGAGTGTTGTTTTTTTCCTGGTCTGTCATCTACACTGTATAGCTGTATTGTAACTTTATAGTCTTAATATTAAAACTAAGAACCATTCTTACAATTAGATCTTAGTGTTAAAAGTTTTACAAATTTGCGTAAAATTAAATAATCCCTGGACCATCAATATTAAAATGCTATCTTATACCTTAATCTTGTAATTTCATGTGGCCTCTGTTAGTATCAGCCTAGATTTTGGGGACGGATGGACTATTTTTAGTCTGTTATCTCAAGTAATTTATGATACTATTTACTACCAGATTTTAATCTGTTTTAATTTCAATAGTGAGAACAGTTTTAGTTAGACCTTAACATCCTACCATTATGTGTTATTAATCCATATTATTATGCTGATTTACTGACTTTTAAAGCCAATCATTAAATTGTACTTTATACTAAGGCTAAACAGCAGGAGAAGATACTATCTCTGGGTGTTTGTGTGACCAGAAGCTCTTAATTAATGCGCATACTCTGGATACAGAAGTTCAAAAGCTTGAAAATGTCTGTCCAGATAATTCTGTGAGTCCCCCAAGAGGAGTTCACTCTCTTGTCAGAAGTAGGAGGCTCACAAAGAAAGAGCAAGACCACAAAATGTCTCAAACAAAAGCAGCTGCCATTCCTTGGCTACAGTGCTCTGTCTGCAAGCTCAGGCCACCACACCAGTTCTCTAGTGCAGAAGCACAAAGACAGGCAAACTATTATGGTTCTCCAGTATGAGCAAATTAAACCTAGCTTAAACTGCCACCTGCCTGTACAAAGCTCAGAAGTCCCCCAGCATCAGCTCAAAACTATTTACAGAACCATCTACAATGCTTCTTTGTAAATAAATTTCTTCCCTGTAACCTTTCAGTAGCTGCTCACCTGAATCAGCAAGTATTCCAGGTTTGCAAGAACCCAGAGCAGCACAGAAAAAAACAGTCTCATCACAGTATGGCTGTTCTTTAGTACAAGGAATTTTACATACAAACCAGAATCAATAGCTTAAAGTATTTTTTCCTATTACTTAAGCTTTTATACTTGTGCTTTTATGCTTTCAGGACAGATTTTGACATACTGATTTTTAGTTTAACCATCAACTGCACACATTCTCCTAAACCACAAATAAGGATGCTACCAAAACAGCAGCAAAATCGTGAAGATAACACTATTTTTTCAAGTGTAGAACTTATAACTCTTATCTTAGAAAACTGAAACCTGCCAGAAAATCTGTATGTTTATTAGACATCAAAGTCAGTGATTTCTCATTTCACACAATGGGAAAAACATGAAACAATAGTACAACTTTCTGATATTACTGTACTAACAAAAAGATTGTTACTGCTCATTTTTCTATTAACAACCAACATAATGGAAGTCTAGTAAGAATATTTAGAATACCAAGAGACTATTATGCAAAACACTACTCAGAATCATTAAAAAATTAACAGAAAATAAACCTAAGAAATCTTAATATTTTAAAATAATAACATAACTACTTGACAGATTGAGTTTAAAAATATTCTTTAGGATTTCCACTATTACTTGCCATCTATAATTATGCAAGAGAGTCTGTAGTAGATCAAAAACTAATTAAAAAAACAGTATTTGAACAAAAGTGCTAGGTACTTCTTGTACTGACATTCTGTGCCTATTTATTTGTACAGAAATCCAAAAATTTAAGGACTTAGTTCCTATGAAGTCTGCACTGTGGAGGTAGGACACAGAGCAAATACAGTTACTCATTTGAGGTAATAACTTGTTTGTGCAGATCCTACACCTCTATCAAAAGAGCAAAACAATGTATGAACTATTAACTATTCCATAGATTTAACCTCATAAGTGGTTTGCTGGAGATAGCTGTGGATGTAATTTCCAGTACATTAACGTTTAAAGATTAAGAATTCCTTGCCGTTCACAACACATGCATGCCTGAAAGATTCAGTGTAATCTAAACTAAGATCACAAAACAGGACTAGGTGTAAACCATTTTCAGAGCAATGATGCGGTAGTATCACAGAGGGGACCCAAAATAGATCAATGAAAGGTTTTAAGTTTTTGAAACTCATCAGAAGTGAGAACTGTTACAACAGAACTCCTATAACACACACTTGTGCTTCTGAGAGGGAAAAGGGAGCTTTTAATTCTACCATGGTGGGGCTCTGGTTCTTGAAGAGAGGAGTTGATGGAAGTTAAGATACAGAAGGTGAGAATTCAGCTTCAGAGGAACAGCTCTTACATATCTGAAGCAAACCCTGACAAAAGGCATTTGTTCCCGAGTCAAATAATCAGTCCAAATAAATCCCAAATGTAGGCATAAATAAATAAAGCTAGCTGAAACCAGATTGGCTCACGCAAGGGCATTTCAACCTACCCATTCATTTCCTCCTACAACCACCCGCAACTGCTAAACAGCCTTTACTTCAACCCATTGAGGGCACTGCTGATGAGCTGTCATTTCTCACTCTAGATTCAGGAACTCTTCAAAGACAAGAGGACATGTGAGGCAGCCAGACTGGCTGGAAATATCACGCAAGAAACCAGGCCTAAATGCTATGTTCCTCATACACCAACATTCAAAAGTAACTTTCAGATAAGGCAACTCCTTCAAGACACTGAGATTTGATGTAAGTCTTGAGAGGTACCAGAAGCACCAGTAGGATTTTATGACATCAGACCTACAACAAACCTGCCATTAACTCGTTAGTCCTCAAGCTAGGACCACAACTGAGCTGAAAATGTAGGTTACTTAATGAAACTTTTGTCAAGTGAGTTTTGCCTCATTTTACGACCTCTGACCTTGACACACTTAAGCAAATCATTGCATTTGTTAAACTAGCAACACCTTAAGTGAATCTGGCTCTCCTATTGAATTTATGGGTCAGAAGACGGCTGCCAAAGCTGATCACATGGCCCCAAGGACACAACAACCGTCACAAATACAAACCAGTTGGTGAAAACCCAATCTTGGATCGTGTGGCCATTGAGGATGCTGCAAGGGTCATAAATGCATAATAACAATAAAAGTCACTTTTTCAGTCCAAACTTTGAAGAGTCACTAACTGAACTGTTGAGGACTACCTGTATCCAAGGAAGAATTTCTTGGGGCAACCCCTTTTTACAATTCATTCATTCAACCCATTCATGCATGGTCCACAAGCAGGAGTAGGTGGGCTTAATTAACCCTCTGGGCTCAACAAGGTATTCTTTCTTTTTCTTTTTCTTTTTCCAGCATCCTCTAAAGGAGCAGAAAAGAAACCCCCGGGAGCAATTTACACTTCCCTTTCCACCTCCAAAGCCCAATACACAAACACCACCGGCTAAACACGTGTCTCTCGGACCAAGCCCAGCCCCCACCTACCCCTCAGCTGCACCCTATAAAAATGCCTCCCGGAGCCAACCCCACCCCCACCCCAAAAGACCACCCCCATCAGCCTTCTCACACCCCCTCCCCCCCTCCATCCGTCCATCCATGATGATCCCCATCCTCGGGCTGCCCCCCATCCCCATCCCCATCCCACCCCCCATATATCCCGGGCTTGCGATCTCTCAAGTTTCCCCCGAAGCTGCGGAAAGGAACCAGATGCAGGCGGCATCGGCGAAGGCGAAAAGCCCCGGAGGGCTCGGCTGGGAAGCTGCGGCTCCTGCCTGGGGTGGGGGGTGGGGGGTGGGGGGGTCTCTCTCTTTCTCTGTCTCCCCCCCCTCCCCCGAGATTTGGCGGCACACGTGCCCCGAGCTGCCTCAGGCGACACCCCCGGGCCGTGCCCTCCGCGACGGGGCGGCCCACAAGGCAGGAAGACCCCGCTTCCTCTCAGAGAGAGACCCCCCCACCCCGGCCGGCCTTTCTGCTTCTCCCCTCTTCATGGCCGGGGGGGGGGAGGGCTTTTGTGCGAGGGAGGGGCAGGAGGGACGCCCCCCCCCCCACCCCAAATGGGAAAGGCCCCGGATGAGCCCCCCCACCCCCCCCAAGGGAAGGGTCTTCCCCCCCGCCCGACCTCCCACGCCTGAGGCGACCGACTCCCGCCGCTCCGGCCTCAGCGGGAGCCCCCAAGTCGGGCCGGGGCCTAGCGTGCCGCCATGAGGAGCTGGCTCCCTCGCCTCATCGCCTCACCCTCACTCTCGGGTCCCGGCCGGGGACGGGCGCGCCCCTCAGCCGCCGCCGCCGCCTCGTCCTCCATGAAGAAGCCGCCACCGTCGCCGCCGCCTCACGAGACCGCCATCCTCACACGGCCGCCGCCGCCGCCGCCGCCTGTGGGAAGGGGAGTGTGCGCGCGGCCGGGCACAGCGGCTGCGATCCGGCTCTTCCCGCCGCCCGCCTTCCCTCCCTCCGTCCGCGCGGCCGCCCGAAAGGGAGGGAGGTTGTGGTGCGCGTATGGGGGGGGGGGTGGGCGGGGGGGAGAGAACGGAGGAGCGGTGGGGGGGGGGGAGTCGAGGTTCTCGGAGCAGCAGCAGCAGCAGCAACCCGGCTCCTCGGCGGGAAGGAAAACCCGGAGCCTGGAACGCCAAGGGAGGGGAGGGGAGGGGCGGGGAGGGGGGAAGGAACA
>JAEANM010006621.1:3376-18448 GCA_017656035.1 Myanophis thanlyinensis | reverse complement strand
CTCCCATTCTGCCCTAACTTACCTGTGGTCGTGAATGGCTGCGTAAGCATTTCACTGCATATTGTACCATGTATGACAGTGCATGTGACCAATAAAATTTGAATTTGAATTTGAAATGGCACATGGCAAGCAATATTAGGTCACCAGTCTCGGACGTGAATATTTCATAGATATAGAGAATGATCTGGCAGACTGCACAAGTGAAAAACCGAGTTTTCTTGGGTTTGTATCAAGGAATGCTGAATTTTCAGTGGTTGACTTCATTTCCAGTGTGTTATGAGACTGTTATTATTTTCCTATTATTTTTTTTATGTAGGTGTATAATGCCTAATATAACTCTACCCCTGTGAGATACGTCTCAAGTATTTCATGAACACTAAAAACATTTCTTAATAAAGGAATACCTTTAATAATGTACAGTTTTTTTTGACTTCTGTCTTTCTTTTTTCTGTTTGAATTACAGGTTTAAGATTTTTGCGAGCTCTTAGGCTGATTCAGTTCTCAGAAATCTTACAGTTTCTGAATATTCTTAAAACAAGGTAAGGCCACAAGATAGATAGATAGATAGATAGATAGACAGATTTGATCTGTTGTATAAAGGCTAAATACAAAGTCCTTGAGGAATTAAATGGGCAAGATTCAGACAATATGATTAGTGATCATTTTCAAATATGAATCAAAATTTGAATAGTTTTTGCTATAGTTTCTACTTGCAATGATGAATTGATGATCCTATACTATTTAATTCTTCTGTCTGAATAATGGACATTTGATAGTAAAAAAAAATATGCTTATTCTAAGAAAAACACACCCCTCTAACTCAAACACATATAGGATTACAGTTGAAGTAAATCCAAGTATTAACTTGTGTATTCCTTTTTACTCCCATCCTTGTATCTTGAGATCTGTCATTCGATTAGGTTCTTATATCACCTTAATGACATTCATGGATTAATTATTTGCTGAATATACAATGGACTCCTGAAATAAATCAAATCCATTCACCCATAACCTTGGTCAGATAAATTACATTTGAATTGATTAAGTAACAAGATTTAAGACTGAAAAAGTAACTGGCCGATGGCTCATTTGCAAATAAATTTAATATTTTTTTGTAAAAAAAAGCCTTCTATCAAGTAAGTTTGCTTCCAAGGATCCAGATTGATGGGCTCCTAATAATTATAATTCTGTTGTTTTAGTATTTGTATCTATTAATGTGCCTGTGCACACGCACAAACATATTATTAAAAGTTTTAAAAACCAAGATGAAAATCTTCTTTAGAGCTGTTATAAGCACAATTAAAAATGTACATCTTTCTCTAAACTTACAACCTATCTCTCTATAATACATACAGATATATTTTATAATGTATCTTCTCCAATCTATAATACATCTCATCTAACCATCTAAACCGTAACTCTTTTTTTTCTTTTTTAATGCAAAAAGTCCAGAAGACGTTTCCAATCAGTAATAAATATAGATATTGTCTATTCTCTAATCAGAGAAGTCAGTCTGGCCATCTCAGCGATTTCCATCATCTTCACCAACTACTTTTCCATTGTAGGCACTGCCAAATCTTTCCATCTTTGGACATAAAATAACCTTGCTGTGTTTATCACATATAAAAACAATCTTCATTACTTTTTTCCCCAGCTGCTTATCCATCGGTCCTAAGAAGAAAAGTTCAATTATATATTAATCTTTACAATTCTGTGGATCGTTGTGTGCTATTTGAATCCTATTTACACACATTATTTTTCCCCAAGCAGGCGGTCTCTAAAAATAGGTGGATTTTTTCCCCCACCTTCATTCTGACTTCTTACATTTATTTATCCCTTCTCTATGCTCTATCCTTTCCTGAATTAAATGAGGATTCGCTAAAACTTTAGAGGTTTAGGCTGGGCTCAAGCAGAATTAGGGACAGCACAGATGTTTCTGACAGCTTAAAAGGAAGGGAAAAAAAATGGCGATTAATCCACCTATTTTTAGAATCGGGGCTGAAAAGACAAAACATAAATCTTCTCCTTTAAAGTCAGGAAAGAGATTCTGAATAATCCCTGCTCACCTAAAAACAATCAAACACAGCTATTGGAAAAAAAAACCCAAAAGAATAATCAGCGTTCATTTTCCCGTGGCATGTTTCTTTTCATGCATCAGATATAGCAATGATTCAATAATGATGATCAAAAATATTCATTGCACATATACAGGGAGTGCTCAACTTGTAACAGTTCATTTAGTGACCATACAAAGTCACAGAGGGGCTGTAAAAAGTGACTTGCCACCGTTTTTCACACTTACGACCATTGCAGCATTCCCATGGTCAAGTGATTTACATTCGGATGACAACTGACTCACACTTATGTCGGTTGCAGTGGACCAGGGTTACAGGTTCCCCTTTTATGACTTTCTGACAAGCAAAGTCAACGGGGAAATCAAATTCACTTAACTGCCGTGTTACTAATTTAAGAATTGCAGTGGTTCACTTAACTCATGCGGCAAGAAAAGTCTTACAATGGGGCAAAACTCACTTAACAAATTTCTCACTTAGAGACATAAATTTTGGGGGCCAAAGTGTGGTCCTCAGTTGAGGACTACCTATATACCATTCTTTTGACATGGTGACTAAATCAGTAGACCAGAGAAATGCTGTGGACCTAGTACACTTAGACTTTAGCAAGGCATTTGACAAGGTAGACTACTTCTTGATAAACTAGGAAAAAAGTGGGCTAGATAGCGTCACCACCAGATGGATTTGTAACTGGCTGGCATGAAATAGAAACAAAGGAGAATATTTATTTGTAGCTCAGCATTGACATGAGGAGTCCTTGGTATTCTCTGAGCTTGGTTGACTTCTTCTAGACCGCCAAGGTTTGCTCCAGGGCAAGCCACCAGAATATAAATTGAGAGCAAACCTCATTCCTTACTAGCACTGATAACGTTATCTAGTTTGGAGCACGAAATGTCTGCAAGAAAACAGCCAAGCTCAGAAAGCACTAAGGACTCCCTCCTATGTGAAATATTCAAAATATCAATAGCTCATCAATAGTCCCAGTGTTTTAACAGCGGTTAAAATGCAGCATTGGAAACCAATTCTGCCTACAGCCTGGAATTCGATCCTGATCGGCTCAAGGTTGATTCAGCCTTCCATCCTTCCGAGATCAGTAAATGAGGACTCAGGTTGTTGAGGGCAATAGGCTGACTCTGTAAACCGCTTAGAGAAGGCTGCCAAGCCCAGTTGAAGCGGTATATAAGTCTAATTGCGAATGCTATTATGAGGCAAGGATGTTCCTTTGAGTGCATGTTTTCAACAGATGCAAGAACTCTCCCAGCAGAATATATTTAGGGAATATTATACAACACACTGCCAATTAATATCCAAAGAATGATCGTTAAGCTATTTATCTGAAAGGTAATACATGATTTAAATGGAGAAATGAAAAGCAACTCAAATACATCCTATCAGCTGATCAGGCTGTTTTAATTTCATACCATTAAAACGTTCATCCATCCTTTGGGCTGTAAAAGGCAAGGGTTCCAATTGTGAAAGTGATTTTATGGCCTGAGAAGCTACACCTTGCAATTAGCAAGTTTACATTTTGGAAGTTGGCTACGTCCTCTGGCAAACTATGACACCCATCGCTCCGGACACAATCTGGAACACCTGACTGTATGTGTGTGTGTGTGTGTACAGATAGTCCTCAACGTAAGACTGCAGTTGAGCCCAAAATTTATGTCGCTAAGTGAGTATTGGCTCATTTTACGACCTTTCTGCCCTCTGTTGTTAAGCGAGTCACTGCAGTTGTTAAATTAAGAACACGGTCGTGAAGTTAATCCGGATTTCCCCCCCCACCTCCGCCATCGACTTTGCTTGTCAAAATGTCACAAAAGGGGATCACAGGATTAGGATACTGGTACCGTATCTCACCATATATAAAACATCCATGCATTTTTCATGGGAATAATACAGGAGCTGATTTCCATGGCATCTTGCAGGGATTTTGTTTTAAAAATTGATTTCCCATCTAACCTGAGATTTCCTGGTGGTCTCCCATCCCAATGGTCCAACTCCATTTGGCTTCTCAAGATGAGCCAAGACGTTGATGCTTTCACTTAGCTGTAAGAAGGTAGATCTCCTTCCTGGAGACGATGAACACTTGTCATTCACGCATAAACATGTTTTTTTCCAGTAAATCGTTCATTTCTTTAGATTTTCTTTAGATTTTCTTTATACATACATACATACATACATACATAAATTGTCTGGGCATTTCATTTTACAAAAAAGGAAAAACAAAATAACAGATATATTTGTGATAATATTAGTGATGCAAATGACCCTAACCCTAAATTTCTTTAGATTTTCAACGGTTTCCTATTTTACAGATATCCTTTGTTTGTTGAATGGCACATTGAACCCATAGGATTCAGTTATGCCAAGAAACTAACCTGTCATTTGAAAGGAAAAGTTTGTGGATTTTTAGAAAGGAAAAAGCTAGATAATGTTTCAGTTTTTTTAAAAAAAAAAACAGCTCTGAGAAGAATTTGTTTGTTTTTTCTCTTTTTCTTTTAACCAGTAATTCCATCAAGTTAGTGAATTTGTGCTCGATATTTATTAGCACATGGCTGACAGCAGCTGGATTTATACATTTGGTAAGTATGCTCAAAAAGGCTTATTTGGGGAGATTTAGAATTATTACGAGCTAATCCAGCTATGGATAATTTAAAAAAAATAGTATTTCTTCTTCATTTGCAGTGGGAACAGCTTTGCAAAGAGGTCGGTGGCTTAATCTAGTAAAGCAACTCCAGATGTGTTGCTGTTCAGAATAAAAGTAATAGATCAAGAGTTTCTCAATTTTAGGAACTTTAAGTTATGGGGACTTCAACTCCAAGAATTCCCTAGCCATCATGCATGGCTGGGGAATCCTGGGAGTTGGGAGTCCCTGTTAGCTTAAATTGCTGAGGTTGAGAAACACTGTACAATATGTCATTTTCCAGATTTTTTTTAAATGCAGGATTCCCGAGTTCTTTTAAATATTATTAGTAAATCTTTGTCTCCCATTGAGAAATTCTTCCAAGAAGAGAAAAGGAAAAAAAAAAACAGCGTGAAAAACAAAACAAAAGAGATTTTGCCTGGTATTCATAACTGCTTTGCTTGAAACTGGAAGAGAAAGCTAGAATTTTGAGGTCTAATTCTGAGTTTCTGGAGAAATTTTACTGAATTTGACAATAACAACAACGAGCCACTAAGTGGCAGTGTGGGCTTAGAAACAAATACAATAAAATAAAATAGAATACAAGCAGATACAAGACAACCTCTTGTAAAAAAAATATGAAGAATGCTATATATTACTAAGACTTACACTCTGTGGATGTACACAATGCTCATTTTCTCCTGAAGATCAGAACAGCCAGTTGCCTGCTTGCATTGAAATAACTTAACACATCCTCTCCTTCTTTAAGGATAGATTTCCAATATGTTTTTGAACCACTCTTTGGAAATAGATCCTACCAGATTCCATTTTTGGGAGGTGGGGGATATCAATTCACATTTTTCTCTGTTGCGTGTTGAACTGTCTTGTTATCCACTGACAGTTATTGCGATAGCTAGTTGCTACTATAATAGGGAGGGATTTTATGACTAGTTTCAATAGTAGTTTAGGCATTAAGTTTTGTGGACAGGATTACAGTAGATGGACCACCCGAAAACATAGAGCTGTGATGGCGAACCTATGGCACGGGTGCCACAGGTGGCACACAGAGCCATCTTGCTGGGCACACAAGCTGTCAGCCAACTTACTTCCAGCTGAGCATGCACATGCGATTGCGCATGCACGCAGGTGCAATTGCAGAGACCCAGCTGGTCTTCAGACCTCCAACTGTGCAAGCACATGTGATGGCTCATGTGTGCGAGAGTGCCTGTTCACACCCCGTGTGCATTGCACGTGCAAAAGCTGAATGCATCTGCAGATGGTGCAGTTGCCCATGCAGCGCACATGGAGGAGCCGCACACAAGTGCGGATGGCACATGCAAAGCATGTGCTTTTTGGCACTTGGTAGGAAAAAGATTTGCCATCACTGACATAGAGCATAGAATAATAGAGTCGGAAGAGAACTTGGAGGTCTTCTAGTCTAGCCCCATGCTCAAGAAGGAGACCGTCTACCATTCCAGACAAATGACTGTCCAATCTTTTCCTGAAAACCTCCAGTGATGGAGCACCCAGAATTTCTGAAGGCAAGCTGTCCCCCTGGTTAATTGTCCTCACCTTAGTAGGTTGGATCTGTCTTTGATAAGTTTCCATCCATTGTTTTTTGTCCTGCTCTCAGATGCTTTGCAGAATAGGTTGAACCCCTCCTCTCTATGAAAGCCTCTCAAATTTTGGAAGACTACTATCATGTCACCCTCTAGTCCTATTGCAACCATAGGATTAAAGCCCAGTTTTGTGGCTATAGCAGTGGTGGCGAACCTTTTACTTACCGACTGCCAAAAAGTACGTGCTTTGTGCATGCCATCCTCACTTGCATGCAGCTCCTCCACGTGCGCTGCATGTGCAACCACCCCATCTGCACGAGCATGCAGCTTTTGCATGTGTAATGTGCGTGTACTGCATACAGGCCCTCATGCACACATGAGCAATGATGTGTATGTGTGCAGGAGAGCTCCGAAGACCAGCTGGGTTTCCTGCTGTAATCGCGCGCATGCACAGCAGAAGCCTGAAGACCAGCTGGGTCTCTGCAGTTGCACATGTATGCATGCTCAATCGCATGTGCATGCTCAGCTGGAGGTAAGTTGGCCAACAGCTTGTGTGCCCAGCAAGATGGCTCTGTGTGCCACCTGTGGCACCTGTGCCATAGATTCGCCACCATGGAGCTGTAGGTTCCAACTTGACTTTCTTCAAAATCCCATATTAGAATACATCATGACATATAACCCAAAGTGTTAGATATATTTAAGCATAGTTGTATATTTCTAAGGCAGTCATTGCTTATCAGTTATTAGACTATCCTTCCAGAATGTCCAGAAGTGGTGATCATATTCTTCTCTTTAACAATGGTTACTATTTTAGATGATTCCTTAAGTTTTTTTTTCCCTTCGATAGGATTCCGTAATAGGAACATACCAACCACCGTATCACTTAACTGATTTGATACATAAAAGAATGACTTTTATCATAATCCATTGAGTTGTTAAGGCTAAGATCACTCCACTTCATTAGAGCGGCATGAGGTGTTTCTGATATTCCCTTGCTAAAAAGATATTTTGTCTTCCAACAGTTCAATGAGATCCCTTTGCATTTCCGCCTCCCCCTCTACTAGTCCTGTATTGATAAGTTCGTGAATGGAAGTATCTCATTGTTAGACCATGTTGCATTCAATGTGCTGTTGTCCTTTCGTTACAGGTAGAGAACTCAGGTGATCCATGGGAAAACTTCCAAAACAACCAACCACTTACATATTGGGAATGTGTTTATTTGCTAATGGTTACTATGTCCACCGTTGGCTACGGAGATGTTTATGCAAAAACCACCCTTGGTCGTCTTTTCATGGTTTTCTTCATCCTCGGGGGATTGGTAAAACATTTATGCTATATTCCGCGCATAAATTGATGTGACCATTATACCGTAACTGATGACTTCAAAATACATATCCCACTGTATTGCATTTTGAAGAGCTAGTTACTGAACTAAAATATAGGGCAATGACATACTTACGGGTGCAATGCTCGCGGAGATAGTAAAGATAGTAAGGATTTTAAGAATTCAAAGCTTTAAGCAATGAGGAGGACTGGGCACACTTTCAAAATCCTTCGAGAACACTGCTTTGGTCTTCAGAAAAAGTCCAGATTCTCTCTGTCTTTGCTATTCATGAGACTGGCCTATCGAGTCGCAATTGGTGATTGATTCCTCTTGCGATCTTCTCAATAAGTTAAAATACAGGACATTTCAGGTCGTCCTTTACTCCCCGCCACAGTTGAGCCCATTGCTAAGCGCGACGGTTGTTCAATGAGTTTCGTCCCCATTTTACAACCTCTCCTGCCACCATTGTTAAGCAGATCGCTGCGTGTTCTGACCCGGGCTTAACAGAATCACAAAACAGGCTTTAGGTCCCGGAAAAAAAAAAACACAAAACTTTTATTTAGTTGCTGCAAATTCTTCTCATTCACATCTAGAAAAGTCCCAGGAGTAAACCTTTCAAGGTTTTATTGAAAAAGCAGACCTTATCAGTCCTTGGATAGTTGCCAGGCTGAGTTTCCAGTCAAAATACTTGGCAAGGAGTCTCTGTGAGCCATGAACTCAGATAAGCAAATCTTCACAATAATGAGTGAACTAATTGTCTGCTACAAACACCACTCTCTCTTTGCTCTTATTTATTCCCTATGGGAAGGGCCATTCAGCATCCACTTGTGTCTTTACTTCCGAGTCGACCCCTGCTCCTTAGTTGTTCCCTTCTCCTGGCAGCTCTGCGCATACACACATCTGGAACAAGCTCCAGCTATTCTTCCCCACTGATCTCTGACTCTGAAGGCAGCTGATAACTGTCAGAGGACCCTGGCCCCATTTCTGCCTCTGATGCAGGACACCCATCTCCAGGACTGGTCTAAGTTCTTCCCCAACCTCCTCACTGTCCAAGTCTGCCAACAGCTCTGCTGACAGCTGGCGGAGTTAAGCTAGCAACCCAGTTGCTAACTGAACCTGGCTTCCCCATTGACTTTGATTCTCAGAGGTTTGCAAACAATGATCACAGGACCTCAGGCCACCAAAACCATCAGAAAGGTCCAGATTTTGATCCCATGACCACTGGGATGCTGCAATAGCCCCATGTGTGACAAGCCATTGTAAATCACTCTTTTCACGGCCATTGTAACTTCACTTAAAGGAACAGTTTGTAAGATGAGGGCTACTATTAGTCCAGTGGTGAAATTCAATTTTTTTACTACTGGTTCTGTGGGTGTGGCCACAGGATTAAACATCCCCAAGCACAGAATTAACCTTCACCAAAGTTACAAGGGGAGAGGCAGTTTCTGTGAGCAAGGCAATAAAGATTAGGCTAGAAACAACTGCCTTCTTTACAGGATGAACCCTGTAAAGTTCATCTTTACAGGATTAACCTTGCAAAGCGGGAAAAACAAAAACAAAAGGAGATTTCTTCTAATAACCGGTTCTATAGAACTGGTGCGAACCGGCTGAATTTCACCTCTGTATTAGTCTAATTTTTAGAAGAAGATAGATTGGAGGAATTAAAACAATAAAATAAATAGAAATGTGTTATTACAAAGAGACAGTAATTGGGTAAATGATTCTCACTTGAGCTGTACCCCAATTTGTTCCATGTATTGGGATCGTCAGATCTCTGCCTTAGTTATAAACTTAGCGGTTCTACACCCAGTACAGGTAGTCCTTTTAACGACCTTTCAGAGTTACGACAGCACTGATTTTTTTTTTTTTACTTAGGATAGTTTTTCACACTTACAATTGATGCAGCACCCAGGGGTGGTCATGCAATCACATTTGGCAACTGGCTCATATTTACGACAGTCACAGGGTCCCGAAGTCAGGTGATCTCCTTTTGCAACCTTCTGACAAGCCAAGTCAATAGGGAAGCCAGGTGTCAAACTCAAGGCCCGGGGGTCAGATCCGGCCTACAGGTTGCTTAGATCTGGCCCACGGGGCTGCCCTGGAAACAGCAAAGGACCGGCCCACAGTGCCTTTGCCAATGAAAACTGAGCTTGGGAAGAGGACTGCGTACGGCCCTCCCGAGCTCCATTTTCACTGGCAGACGGTTGCAGGAAGCCGTCATAGCCTAGACAAAGTTTGGGAGCCCGTTTTTGCCGCCACAGGTGCCCCTGACATGAGAGACGTCGAGCTGGCCATACCCACCCCAGTCCCCGGAGGTCAATCATAACTGTGATGTGGGCCTCAATGAAATGGAGTTTGACACCCCTGGCTTAACAGCTGTGGAAAGAGAGGTTGTCCCATGGGGCAAAACACTTAACAACTGCCTTGCTTAGTGGCAGAAATTTGGGGCTCAATTCAGTGGTGGATTTCAAATTTTTTTACTACCAGTTCTGTGGGTGTGACTGGGTGGGCAGTTTCTGTAAGCAGGGCAATAAAGATGAGGCTAGAAACAACACCAAAATGTTTCTTTCCTGCCTTCCTTACAGGATTAACCCTGTAAAGAGGAAAAAAACCAAAAGGAGATTTCTTCTAACAACCGGTTCTCCGAACTGCTTAGAAAATTTACTACCAGTTCTAGTGAACCTGCTAGAACCGGCTGAATTTCACCTCTGGTTCAAATCATCAGTTGAGACTATGTGCTTGAATGGCTTTAAAAATTATCTGGTATGGTTGTGTCTAACAATCATGGTTGCCCCAAAGTTGGTTTTTCAGAAGGCACCACTGTCTCGTTTAGCAACAGAAATATTGGGTTCCATTGAAGTCATACGTCAAGGGCTTAGGGTAGTCCAGCAGCAAGGCTGGCTGGCTGGGGGGAATTTAACAGATTTAACAGATTAACAGAGTTAGAAGGGTCTTTGTAGGTCATCTAGTCCAACCCCCTGCCCAAGCAGGAGGCCCTACACCATTCCTGACAAATGGCAGCCCAATCTCTTCTTGAAAGCCTCCAGGGATGAAGCTCCCACAACTTCTGAAGGCAACTTCTGTTCCATGGGTTGATTGCTCTCCCTGTCAGAAACTTTCTCCTTGTTTCCAGGTTGAGTCTCTCCCGGATCAGTTTCCATCCATTATTCCTTGTCTGGCCTTTGGGTGCCTTGGAAAACAGCTTGACCCCCTCCTCTCTGGGGCAGCCCCTCAAATATTGGAAGACTGCTCTCATGTCTCCCCTGGTCCTTCTCTTCACTAGACCAACCATGCCCAGTTCCTGCAACTGTTCTTCACATGTTTTAGCCTCTGGTCCCCCCCTAATCATCCTGGTTGGTCTTCTCTGCACTCTTTCTATTCTGGGAATGGAGATTCCTACCTTTTCAAGCATCTGAAGTCAGGAAACACTGGTCTAGGTTATCACAGATTACACAGATCACTATTGGGAAAGGGCTACAAATGCTTGTATCCCATCATGCTGTTTGTTACCAGGAGTTCTTTAGGAGCATGGTGGCATTACTGCAAAATAAAACAACTAAAATCTATTTTTCAAGATGCAGACATAGAACCCTCCTTCCTATTCGGAGAAAGGGATGAAGGCAACATCTTAAGGAAAGACAGTAACCGCTGGGGTACCCCACTTCTCTTTTTTGTTTTTTACCAGTTTTATGTTTGTTTATTTTATTTTATTTTATTTTATTTAAAAAAAAGAGGTTTGGTGCAATTTTGTTTTTAAATAAAAATAAAATTGCACCCAACCTCTTTTCTTTTAAAGGAGTTTTCATCACAGAGATGCAAAAGAATGCTTATTTTTCCCCAGGGTGGCAAATCTTCAGAGAAAATTTCAAAGCCTTTAATACATCTCCTGCAAGGATGAAGATTGGAGAAGAAAACGCACTCAGCGTAAGTTTCTATTTCTATTTCCTCCTGTTTGTTAGTTTCTCAGTTCTCTATTGAACACAGTTCGTCCTTGTGACTGCAATGGAGCCCCAAATTTCCGTTGTTAAGGGAGACACATGTTAAGTGATTTTTTGCCCCGTGTTATGACTTTGCTTGGCACAGCTGTTAAGTAAATCATGGCCGTTGTTAAGTTAGTAACCGGTTGTTAAAGTGAATCTGGTTTTCTCGTTGACTTTGTTTGTTGGAAGGTTGCAAAAAGGGGATCACAGGTCTGTATTTCCATGCCACCTCCCTGTTCTGCTTCCTCTTTGAGATAGCTCGGCTCCAGGGATGAAAATACCAAATCAAAAATCAAAAAGGACAAATCAATACCAACTTCTGCTACAGGCCAGCAGATATGGATTCCCAGAATGATATCCTATGCAAACAAACCAATGTAGGTCACTAGCAACCCATCTACAAGCAGCAGAATAATACAGATCACTAGCATCATGATTTTAGATGCAGAGGTTAGTTGAAAAAAAAACCAACAAAAAGAGTCCAGCTAAAAATACACATTCACTAAATCAATGTTTCTCACCCTTGATAATTTCATCTCCTAAAATTCTCCCAACCAGGATGCCAAAGATGAGAAATATTAAAGTAAAGGGTCAGTTAACAGAGATATCAGAGGTGGAAATATAATGGATAAAACACGGCTAAAGCATACAATGAATGTTTGCAGGAAATGGGTCTGTCTAATCGAACAAAGGGGGACGCGGTGGCTCAGTGGCTAAGACGCTGAGCTTGTCAGACAGAAAGATCAGCAGTTCCATTGTTCGAATCCCTAGAGCCATGTAACAGAGTGAGCTCCCGTTACTTGCCCCGGATTCTGCCAACCTAGTAATTCGAAAGCATGTAAAAATGCAAGTAGAAAAATAGGGACCACCTTGGTGGGAAGGCAAACATCACTCCTTGCACCTTTGGTGTTTAGTCATGCCAGCCACATGACCATGGAATCATCATCAAGACAGCGCTGGCTCTTCGGCTTAGAAATGGAGATGAGCAGCGCCCCCTAGAGTCGGGAACAACTAGCACGTATGTGCAAGGGGAACCTTTATCTTAATTGAACAAAGAGAAGGACTAGGAGCAATAGGATAGCAGCCTTCCAATATTTGAAGGGCTGCCAAAACAAAGGGGTCAACTTATTCTCCAAAGCACCAGAAGGCAGGACAAGAAGCAATGGATGGAAATTTATCAAGGAGAAATCCAACCTGGAATTAAGGAGAATTTTCCTGGCAGTAACAATTAATTAATTAAACCATTAAATCAGTCGAACAGCTTGCCTTCAGGTGTTGCAGGTGCTCCATCACTGGAGGTTTTTAAGAAGAGATTGTCTGGAATGGTATAGCGTTTCCTGCCTAAGCAGGGGTTGGACTAGAAGACCTCCAGGGTCCCTTCCAAGTCTGTTATTCTGTATTCTGTAGCCTTGTTGTGTGTTTCCATAGTTGGAAATCTTGTATCTCAAATAAATGGGGAGAGCTCTTCTAAATCCATAAAAAAGTTTCTGCCAGCGTTAGGAACTAACCGTGGCACACACATCCAATTCCAACTTTGGCTCATACCATCACCCATTCCAAGGAATGGCAATGTTTTATTCTTTATGTACATTTGCGTTGTCTCGGTCGTTTATAGCGACTCTTTGTGAAAACTTCACCTCTCTACCTTAAATCTTTTCTCTACTTCAGTTTCACAGCAACCTGTTTTTGTGCCTTTGGAGAAAGCCTCCTTTTTTAAGAGCAGCTGAGATGAAAGACACTTCAATTTAATTTAGTTTTATTTTTGGAAGAAAAGCATGGCTTTATTCTCTAACCAGGCATCTTGGACACGGGCGAAAGTCGAACGGATAAAAATGCTTCCGACGTCGACAAGCGCCGGTGGAATTCAGAAATGGCAGCAGCTCTAATGCAAATGACAAAAGGAGGTCTGAGGAGCAGAAAAGCCGGCAATGGGTTTAGGGAGACGTCTCTGCTTTTGAAAAGCGAGGAAATATCCCTTTTCAGGCCACATCATATCATTGGATTGGTTTGGCTTTCCTATATGAAGTCAGGTCAATGGTTTTAAGAAATGATGCGCTTCAGATTTTCAGCTTTAGGGTTCAGCTGGTTGCAGAAAGGAATCCAATGGTCATTTATTCCGGGATTTCTCAATCTCAACTGCTTTAAGATGGGTGGACTTCAACTCCCAGAATGCTCCAGCAAACTGGCTGGGAGGATTCTGGGAATTGAAGTCCACACAACCTGTTGAAGTGGGTGAGGTTGAAACACGTGGGTTTATTATTCAATCAACTGAGCACCAATGTGTGAATTAATGATGAGCCGGTTTTTGCAGGTTGTCTTCGACTCACAACCATTCCTTTGAAGTTACATCGGCGCTGCAAATAGTGACTTAGGATCGGTTTTCCACACTTACAATCATTCCGGTGTTCCCACGGTGACATGATCCAAATTTGGACGCTTGGCAACCAACTCACATTTATGATGTTTGCAGTGTTCCGGGGGCAACCGACTCACATTTATGACATTTGCATGTGATTCTCCTTTTGTGACCTAACGAGCAGAGTCAACGGAGAAGCCAGATTCGCTTAACAACCAGGTTACAAATGTAGCGATTCACTTACCACTTCCTGTGGTGCTGAGAAGAATTGCAAAATGGGGGGAAACGCACTGAACAACTGTCAGAAATTTTGGACTCAATTGTGGTCGTACATCAAGGACTACCTGGGACACGGAGGTCAGTAGCCAATTGTGAAGGAGCCCATTTGATGTAGGGGTGGAAAGCACTAGACTAGATGCCAGAAGATTATGGATATCTTACTTGTGGCACGGAAGATCGCTGCGTGACCTTGGACCGCGTAGGTCGTGGCTATGGAAAAATGATGAGAAGGGAGCATTAGGCACATCACCTTCAGTTGTATGAAAAGAAGGTAGGAAGTTAATCAAGGACAGGCCTGAGGTAGGAGAAGAGCAGGCAGAAATGGAGGATGGAGTTAAGCATGCCATCACTTTAGAGTTGTTGCGTTCCCATAAGCGCTCCAAATCCAACCTCCTTTGAATTCTGTTGACTCTTCTCTGGAGCCAATGTAGCCTTGAACTGAAGTTGACCAGATTCTTGTGTTACTAGGCTTGGATAACTCTTCAGTTCTGCCACCCTACAAATGGTCCCGATTGGTTCTGCCTGACATGTATGGATGCACACTTGCACGGGGTCAAAGGAAGAAGAAATGCATGATGTGTCAGCCTACGAATGGGCTTTGGACAAACATACGGCGGAATAAAAATGATCCCCAGCACTTTGAAAAACTTCCTATGTGCACCTGAAGGATGTCCATGATGTCACTCCTTTTTACTCTCTGGAGCCCTGCATGTGGGAAAGAAAACGACCCCAACGAAATTCTTGACCTCAAAAACTTTCCCTGCATCTGATGTAAAGATTCAGAATAGCTCAAACAAGGGCCATTACCATTGATTAACCGTCTGGTTAGGTTATTCAGATGGAATCAAGCTGCATAAAAAAGAGAGAGAGAGAGAGAGA
>JAEANM010006620.1:0-18449 GCA_017656035.1 Myanophis thanlyinensis | reverse complement strand
ATAGGTATAAACATAAACAAAGGAAGTAAGTACAGATAAATGGGGAGAGTAAGACAGGGATGGTAGGCATGCTGGTGTGCTTATGCCCGCCCCCTTTATGGACCTTATGGGTGAGGTCCATGGTAGACAGTGTGAGGTTGAAACTGTGAGGGCTTGAGATATGTAACAATGGAGTCGGCCAGAGCATTCCAGGCATTGACCACTCTGTTGCTGAAGTCACATTTTCTGCAATCAAGTTTGAAGCAGTTTACCTTAAGTTTGTAAAAATTGTTTGGCCATGTATTATTGTGGTTGAAGCTGAAGTAGTCATTGACAGGTAAGACGTTGTAGCAGACAATTTTGTGTACTGTGTTTAGATCGGATCGCAAGTGGTACAGTTCAAGATTGTCCATGTCCAAGCCCAGAATTTCAAGTCTGGTGGCATAAGGGATTCTATTGTGAGTAGAGGAGTGGAGTACTCTTCTTGTGAAATACCTCTGGACCTGCTCAACCATGTTAATGTCCGATATATAGTGTGGATTCCAGGAGGATGATCTGTATTCAAGAATTGGTCTGCCAAAGGTTTTGTAGTTAGCAATATAATGTTACCGGAGAAGAAGTTTTGCAAGATTAGGTGAACAAGTCTTAATGCCTTTTTGGCAATGCGTAATCTGTTTTGGTAACCCTCAATCGACATGTACCTATTAAAAAAAAGGACTAAAACTAAAAGTGGCTCTCAAAAACAGAATGGGACAGCTTGCCACAATCATCTCGCCCTGGCTAACTTGATGTGGGACAATTCATCATGGCCAACTAAATCCAGGACAATTTGTGTGAGAAAATCCAATACAGGATAATTGAACATGAGATTACTGTTATCACCCTCTCTTTCTTCAACATTATTTTCAGTTTTGTCATTCACATTTCATTTTGTCCCTGCTTAGCATCCTTTCAGTAATTATTCTATTCCACCATTTCTTCGAGATGACTGTAATTCTTGTATTTCTCGATTCACTTAGTTCTTTTTATAAAAGTAACATGTTGATGTTCCACAGCCACTTGTAGATTCTCTAAAATTGTGAATATCATCCACAGCAATCTCCAAAACTGGTTATGAATTTGAATGCAATTTCTTATGTTCAAACATCACCTTTAATTAGGCCATTTCCTAAGCTAGAGACTGCATTGTAACAATATACTGCACTTGGTTAGCATTAATTTCTAATAGATTTCCTATGACTTCATGGATTGTCTGAACCAGGCCATTTTATGGGTCAATGTATTGTACAAACTCAGAAAATGGGTTAATTCAGTCATTAGTTAAAGCATAGTCCATAAACCCAATTTAATGTGAAGTATGACTAAAGGGAGAAGCGATTAAATATCCCTGCAATAATCATATCATCTATATGTAATTGTAATTAATTTTAAAACACAACCAATGTTATATCAAACATAATATTCAACCTCATCCCATAAACTTCACACATGGAAGGACTTCAGCTTAAGAAAAATTAGGCTACAAATAGGAAGTAGTCTACAAATAGGATGTGTCCTATTTTTAGAAAATGAGCTCTATTCAAAGAACAATCAAAGAACATTTCTCTGTCTAAAGATATCCTCCAGTCCAATTCCAGATTAAAGTTAAATTAATCCTAAACATAAAATAATCTTTAAAATAGCCTTGAAACTATCCCTCAGCATTTTAGTTACATCCAATTAGAAGTTTCCCTTGTATAAAGAAAGGTGTGTGATATTTTAGAATCCTGTGAAAAGTGTTGATAAACCCATAACTTTTCAATATTTGAAGTCCTCAATTCTTTATCCATTAAATTTCATAGATTTTGGATAAAACTCTGTATTCTACATCAATAAAATTAGGATTGCAGCCTGACATTATTTTATAGACAGAGTGTCTCCTTGCTGGGAAAAACGTTACATTTTTTTAAAATCATCCTCCAGAGGAAACTAATCCACAAAGAAAGTGTTTATTCAGGAAGAAAGTTCTACAGCAGGAACATTTTGCTTTCTTAATCCAAAATAGGAAATGAATGAAGATCTCTCAAGGAAATTCAGAGCATTCTTTTCAATCTTTGTCTTTTTCTGTGTTTAGGCATGGCAAAACTCCAGAGCGGAACCTGTCAGGCTGAGAGCCAAACTAAATGCAATGATCCATGGCAACCACCCATGTTATGTCTACTAATGTTGAAAGTGGGGTGCAAGAGCTCTCATTTAATACCCCCTTTTTTTTAAAAAAAAAAAAGCCAACTTCTCTGCCTCCCACTGCCCAAACAGTTTTTCCATTATTTTCAGTTCTCCATACTTGAACTGAGTTTTGAAAAATACTTCAAGCAACAAGCTATGGAGAAAGACAAAGAAAAATGAGAAATCAGTTGACATTATATTTAACCCCCTTTATCCATGAATAAGGCAGAGGTACAAATGTGAAAACATAATTACTGAAACTGCATCTATCATGGGTTCTTAAATTCCTGCCCTCTGTTTTCAGAGATAATTAGAAAGTTTCACAATGCTTTAATGCAGTTTCCAAGAAGAGACACCAGTAAACCAAAATTAGTTTAAAATGAGATTTATTATACAAAGATAAGAGAACTGGCTTAGGGTTAGTAAAAATATGCAGAAGATCATGTGTTATCTCCCAGGAGAAGATCTGTTTCAAGGGCCTCTGGAAACAAAGACTGATGAGTCCAAGAAAAGAGAAATAAGAGGAACTAGTTTTCCATGGGCTGATTACACCAGAAGTTTTCAAAGTTTGCAGTTCCATCACCCTCTAAAATGATGAATGTGTATAAGCTTTGTACAGCAACAAAGCTAAAGAATGAAGTACTCAAACTGCTGGGGTGATGGATAGTTTTTGACTGATCTCTAGATCCATGGGTTTGATTGTCTCTCAAAAGCCCACAGAAGCCAGGCCCATTTTGTTTGCAGATGCCTAATTAACCTTCAGAAATGTGATTCATCCTCTAAGTTGCTTGCAAACCTGCAAAGTCACATTTCAAAACACCCTTGGTTAAACTATATACAGGCAGTCCTTGTCTTATGACTACAATTGAGCCCAAAATTTCTACACTAAATTCTACATTTCACACATTAAGTGAATTTTGCTCCATTTTACCTTTCTTACCACAGCTGTTAAGTAAATCCCTGCAGTTGATAAGTTAGTAACATGGTTATTAAGTGAATCTGGCTTCCCCATTGGCTTTGCTTGTCCGAAGCTTGCAAAACCTGACCCTCGAGACACTGCAACCGTCATAAACATGAGTCAGTTGCCAAGCGTCTGAATTTTAATCACCTGACTATGGGGATGCTGCAACAGTTGTAAATTTGAAAAACGGTCATAAGTCACTTCTTTCAGTCCCTTGTAACTTTGAATGGTTGCTAAACAAACAATTGAGGACTACTTCTATTCCAGGCATTAGGCAGAGGAACATTGTGATGCATTGATCTGAGCCATGGTGGCGCAGTGATTAGAATGCAACATTGCAGGCTAACTCTGCCTACTGCCAGCAGTTTGATCCTGATCTGCTCAAGGTTGATTCAGCCTTTCGCCCTTCTGAAGTTGGTAAAATGAGTACCCAGATTGTTGGGGGCAATAGGCTGACTCTGTAAATTGCTTAGAGGGGGCTGTGAAGCTCTATGAAGTGGTATATAAGTCTTCTAAGTGTTATTGCTATCTTTGGCACAGATAGATATAGATAGAAAGATGTACAGATGCAGACAGAATTTGATGGAGAAAGAAAGAGTAAGCATCTTTCTGAAATGCCCATTTAGAATTTTTCACTGTCTGAACCATTACCTTATGAATGAAGATGTCCAATAAGGCCAGTCAAAAATAGTTGTAGGAAGCAGGTCAACACAGGGTAAGTTTCAGATTTCTTTCTTTCCAGGCCACTAAAGAGCATTCACATTGATCTGTTTGGCCTGAATTACATGCAACTCACACCATGGCTTCATTTAAACAACATAACCAGGTCAACTTAAGAGTCAAGTACATGGTGTGGCCCAGTAACCCAGTCTATCTGGAAGGGGCGGTTTCAACTCAAAACCATATTGGGACAGTTGTGAATCAAATTACCCTTCTCCTGTTAGCAGTGTGATGTGAACTGAAAACCTAGCCAGCCATGTGTTTTCAAGTTCGCACAAATATCAAATCAGCACCTCCGCTTCACTTTGTCCTATCAGTAGGAGAACTCTGGTTACTGGGTCTTATTCTCTTGGCAAATGAGCATTGAGTATAGCAATCTTCTTTCTTTAAAAAGAAAAGTCTGGAATTTCCCCTGGTTCTCCTTGTCTGCTTCCAAGTCAAGCAGTGTGTATGTGTTGGATACAGGTTCTGTGGAAAAATGGATGGGAGGGATTTTTTTTTTTTCATTTTCCTTACCTACAGAATTTTGTTTATTTTCCTTGGACAAAGTGTTGTTGGCAAGGCAGGGACCATTGCACCAACTCTCGGAGGATTTTCCTTAGCTCTTCAGGAGAGAAACAAGTCTGTACTAAACAAGATTAAAGTTCAAATCAACAGCGACGAGTTTATACCTTCAAATGGAATTACGTATATAAAATGTACAAGTGGAGCATTTAATTTTTATTTTGCATCTCTGTTTTAAAGACATTTTTCCCAATATAGTGTCCTGAACATAAAGTGCTATCATCCTTAGTCAGAAGAGCCATAGAGTTCTCAATTCAACCATGGCATGCATGAAATGTATATTTAGACAATTATATATTTAGACATTAGGGGAAGCTGAAGTTTACAGAATGATGTGGAAACTGGATGGAACAAAACTGTGATCCAAGACATGCAAACTGGAAATGGATACAGACTGATTTGCATGTTCATATGCATATAAGAGCAGGGATGGGCAATTATGGCTCCTTCATGATTCGTGGACTTCAACTCCCAGAATTCCTGAGCCAGCCATGCTGGCTCAGGAAGTCTGGGAGTTGAAGTCCACGAGTCATGAAGGAGCCATAATTGCCCACCTCTGAATAAGAGTATAAACCTGTCAATAAAAAATAGGAATCTTTTGTGCATCCATAGGACCGTTTTTCTATAGTTGCAGTTAATGGAATGTTGGCATCCTACCTGCCTGAATATAAGTCTCTTTAAACTTAGATATTGATTGTCCAAAGAGGACTATAGACCTTGATCTTAATCAGTTACAACTAATGTTCTTATTCTTAATGTGACTTTGCCACTACTCTTCACAAGATGATCTTTCTCAAATAGCCAGCCTCCTACAGTGACTGTACTAGGAGGAGAGGAAAGGGGTTAATCTAAGATTATGCTATACTCATGGAACATTAAAGCAGTATTTCAGGCCTAGCTAAGAAGACTACAGCTAAATACAGCACATTCAGATACCTCTAGGAGATAACAACATAGCAAGACTGATATGCATCACTGGTTAATTTGCTGGGACTGGTAACTTCATTAAGCTGTCATCCTGGCATGTATTATTAAGCTCTGGTTCAGAAAGGCTACAGACCAGCCAGGCCCAATTAACAAGAAAAGCATTACCCATTTGCATGCCATCTTCTTTCCAGCAGTTTTCAGAACATCACATTCTGTGCTTGGAGACAGGAGAAATTAATGTACTATACTTTAATGTGCTTAACTGTAATGTCCACCCTTTAGCCTCAGAGATTGTCTATGGAAGGTTATGAAGGTGATTTTGGGCTAGAGCTCTGTTTTCTGTCTAAATTATATCCTAAGAGATGGATCATCAGCTGTTGTTATTGAAGAATGTCAATGTCCATGCCAGGACTGTCTTAGGAGGAAATTCAGGGCTCCCCACTCACATGTGTATTTTTTCCCCATTTTTGGAATGCTGGAAATGGTAGTCCTGATATACCTGGATCGCATGGGCTGCGGAATCTGACCTATAGCACAACATATGCATGACTGGTGATAATGTAATGAATCAAGCTGTATCAGCTGTTCTCAACCAGGTGTCTTCCAGATATGCTGAGACTATAACTCGCAGAATTCCAGAAATACCAAAGGTTCAGTACAAGGGTGTCAAACTGGCAGCCTGCAGGCCGAATGCATCACGCACAGGCCACGCCCATCCCAGCTTCACAAATGGGGAAAACATCACGAAATGTCATATGAAGGCAATCTGATGCAGTGAGTTTGACACCCAGGCCTCAGTATCTAAGCAAAGATGAGAGGGAGCTGTATCACAAGTCCATTAGAAAATCACATCAGCAACCTAAAAAAATAACTGCTGGTACTACTGGAAGATTTACAGAATTACAGAGTTTGCAGGGAACTTGGACTTTATCCACTTCTTACAATATTCTATGATGGCAGGAGTCTCTAGCCTTGACAACTTCTCCATGCTAACTGGAGAATGCTAGGAGTTGGTCCACAAATCTTAAAGTTGCCAAGGTTGGACTTCTCTGGTCTACAAGAAAGCTCTTCTCACATTCACTAGTACGCAGCTAATTACCTCTGTGAGCAGAAAGTTTGAATTCCAGGACTGGCCATCACACAGAGGCAGAGGTACCCAAGCCAACAATGCAGAAGCCTCCTTCTGGTCTTCCTGCTAAAAATGGAAAGTCAGGACTGGCTGTGGGGGCACAAAGGTCCCCTTCTCGCTTGTAAATGGTTTTAAAGTAGATCAAGGTGTACCAACAAAGAATTCTCACTTTCCAGCAGTGTGACTTAATGTGTTAAGACACTGTACCGTGTATTTTCATAAATAATTTTTTAAAAATCAGGATCAAAGAACTGGTAGGGACTATTGAATCACCCCTGCAGGAATCCAAATTAAAGCATTGCCAACCAATAAGTGTCTGCTCAACAATCTAGTGAAGGGAAGCCTACCACCTCTCTGAAGGAATGATCAAACGATTGCACCATAATGCGCCTTCCTGTAACTCCAGACCAATGTGCAAGGTTTTGTTTTCTAGAATAATAGAGATCAGGTATTTATTTACTCTTGCTTTTCATTCAGGAGGACACAATCGCACAACCTTGTAAGGGTGGGTTGGGCTGAGAAAGAGCAACGTTCACAGAAACGCTTCCTAGAGAGCATTCATGGTTGGGGAGGGATTTGAACCTGAATCTCTTTGCTCCTTAATCCAACACCTTAGCCACTACACCACATTGGCTTTCCTTCTGTAAGAGATCCCTGCCTGTGTATGAGAAATATTCTTTCATATTCTACTCACATTCTGTTCTGATTTATTATCTTGATGTTGCTCTTTGAGCTGTTTTTACTGAAATGTTTTAAGTGTTGAGTAGATTTTTTTTTTATGATATTGTTATTTCTATTAGAAACCCAGCTTTCAATACCAATATCAGCATAGCAGGATCAAAGAAATGGTCATTAAAACTGAATAAGCAAACATTGAGGGAGAGGGACAACTACCCTATAATCTCAGCATAGACATTCCAGCAAATTACTGAAGAGAAAAAACGTTAAAAGAGACAATGCTGCCATCTGCTGCCAGAATTAGAACTTGCCTCAGCAAGCAAAATGGAGATTCCCAGTCATCCAGCTCATGGTTGTCCCAAAGCAGAGGTGAAATTCAGCAGGTTCTAGCAGGTTCGCTAGAACCGGAAGTAAATTTTCCAAGCAGTTCAGAGAACCGGTTGTTAGAAGAAATCTCCTTTTGTGTTTTTTCCACTTTACAGGGTTAATCCTGTAAGAAAGTTAGGAAAAAAACATTCTGGTGTTGTTTCTAGCCTAATTTTTATTGCCCTGCTTACAGAAACTGCCCACCAAGTCTCATGACACCCTTCCAGCCACAGCCACAGCCACAGCCACAGCCACAGACCCGGTAGTAAAAAAAATTGTTCCAAAGGTGTTTTTTCCAGAGGCAACTGGACTTTCTGGTTTTTCTTTGAAGACGTTTTGCTTCTCATCTAAGAAGCTTCTTTAGAGCTGAAGAACTTCTTGGATAAGAATCAAAACATCTTCAAAGAAAAAACAGAAAGTCCAGTTGCCTCTGGAAAAAACACCTTTGGGATGACTCAGCAAGCAAAGTTTCCATTTATTGAGGATCAGGGTGAAAATTATTTTACAAGCGAAAGGAGTAAATGCTAAATCAGGGCAGAGCCAGGTTCAATATCCTGATGTATTTTTAAAAGTTGTTTTTATTTACTGTCTTAACACATTTTATTGAAAGAAATAAAAAAAGAATACAAAATACCCACACACCCCAAAAACAGAAAACTTTTTTTTAATGAAAAACTAAATAAAAAATTAAAAAATAGAACTGACCAAGTTAACAAAAAACTTGTTTGTTAAGTTTGAAAACAGAAAACAGGGAAACTATCAATATGAATTAATTATATTATGAATCAAATGTCAGACAAATTTCTAAATCTACATTTTAAGAATGTTGTTTAAAAAATGATTATCTCTGGCAAAACTGATATTAACAGAAAATAAGCAAATACACAGTGAGATTTCCTGCACACCTTCTCCAAAAATGGATATTGTAAAATATTCCGCTTCTGATATTGTGGGCCGGTGTTTCTCAACCTTGGCAACTTTAAGAAGTGTGGACTTCAATTCCCAGAAACAAGCATGCTGACTGGAGAATTCTGGGAGCTGAAGTCGCACATGTTAAAGTTGTCAAGGCTGAGGAATACTGGGGTAGACAATATCTAGCATCCTTGCTGGCCTTCTGCTTTGGAAATTGATCCCATTTACTTTTAAAGCCTTCTGGATTAGAAGTCCATGAACTGTGCTCTGGGAGACGCAGGGCTTCTGCCTTGAATCAATCTCTCTATATATCTCTCTATCTGTCTGTCAGATCTATTTGTCAAACAGGTACAAGAAAACAAGTATAGGTATGAACATGAACATAAACAAAGGAAGTAAATACAAATAAATGAGGACAGTAAGACAGGGATGGTAGGCATGCTGGTGCACTTATACCCGCCCCCTTTACAGACCTCTTAGGAACAGGGTGAGGTCCACGGCAGAAAGTTTGAAGTTGAGGCTGTGAAGATTTGAGGATGTAACAACGGAGTCACATAGACCATTCCATGCATTGACCACTCTGTTGCTGAAATCGTATTTTCTGCAGTTAAGTTTGGAGAAGTTTACCTTGAGTTTGTAACGATTGTGCCCGTGTATTATTGTGGTTGAAGCTGAAGTAGTCATTGACAGGTAAGATGTTGTAGCAGACAATTTTGTGTACTGTGCTTAGATTGGACTGCAGACGGTCTAGAATTTCAGGTCTGTTGGCATAAGGAATTCTATTGTGAGTAGAGGAATGGAGTACTCTTATCAAAATACCTCTGAACTCACTCAATCATGTTAATGTCCGATATACAGTGTGGATTCCAGTGAGATGAACTATATTCAAGAAATGGTCTGGCAAAAGTTTTGTAAGCGCTACTAAGCAGTACAGTGTTACCGGAGAAGAAGCTACACAAGATTAGGTTAATAACCCTTAATGCCTTTTTGGCAATGCTGTTATACTGAGCTCTGGGGCTTAGATCATTCTGGATCTTTAATTTCTTGCAAGTTCAGGAAATGACTTCAACTGTTAACATTTGTTATGAGAGGGAGAAGACAGCTCTCTAAACTGCTCCAGTAAAAAGAAAAACCAACACTGACCTTGTCTCTTTAAGAGACAAGCAAATGTTTCTTTACCAGCCAAGGCCTTTACAAATATCTCTAACAGTAAAACAAAAGAAATGCAGCATGGGGGGGGGGGGGGAGAGCCAAGTTCTCAAGGTCTTCCGAAGGCCAACAGGGAAAGCTTCATTTAAAAGTAACCCTGGATGAAATTATTTGAACTTTTCCAGTCAGCAACAGAATTAGTTATGAAATTGAAACTACCTTAATCATTCTTCTTGTTGATCCTGAATGGAGTTGGGTGAATCTGCTGGTCCTGTTTGTTCCCCTAATGATTTTGGAGACTATCCCTCTGGGATAGTTGAAAGGCCTGGAAACAGGAGACACTGTTTTGTGGTGTTTCTTCTCTTTCCTAAGCAGGTGGAGAGAGAAGTTGGGCCCTTAGGAACTCTGCTATAGGATGTCACAGGGATTGGCTCTTCCTTCCCCCCCCCCCCCTTTAACAGGCTGGCTGGGGAATTCTGGAAATTGAAATCCACACACTTAAAAGTTGTGGAGACTGAAAAGCACAACTATGCATGAAGGGGTTGGGAGAAGTCATTTGCCAGCATGTAAGAGTCATCAGGATGCTGATGATACCCTACCTTCAACCTGGGCCAAGCAGATGAGGTGGAGACCTGACCCAGTGCCTGAAGGCCCAGTTCTGGATGAGAAACTGAGACCCAGAAAGGAGGGGAGGGTTGTTGTTTTATTTTGTTCTGTTCTGTTGTGTTCTGTTGCATATCTAGATCACATTCTCTATATTCTGGTAAAATTCCATCCTGATACTAACCAGGAAAGACCTAGTTTCTTTGGTCCCTTGACAAGATTGATCAAGTACTGCTGCTGCCTATGAAATCTTTTTTTTCAGTTCCCTTTGATCTTTTTAGGTACATTTAGTGAGTGCCTCTTTTAGTGACCATTTGCAATTATGATGGTGACCAAAAAAAGTAACTTTATGAGTAATCCTTGCATTTACAACTTTCACAGGTATGCAAAGAAAAGTTAAAGTAAGTCCATAAGTGAAGCCACTGTTTCATTTAGCGACTGTTTCCCTTAACCATTCCTAATTGTGGTTGCTAAACAAAGACTATTTGTATTGCCCTTTCTGGCCTCTAGGTGGAGGTATCCCCCTTTAATAGTTCAGATGAGCTTATTACTTTTCCAACACATAAAATGTAAAAATGTAATTACAGAGAACATAACCTCTCTTCTGCCCTGTGAATTCGTGCTGCCCTGTGGTTTCTCCATAAGAAACCAATGCTTTTCTTTTACTCAGGAACACTATCTGCCAGACTGAAAGCCCTCTTTAATAGCCAAAGTGTCAAGGTAAAGTGCCACTTTTTCTAAAACGATAGTGCTCCACTGAGCAGAACAGAGTAATAGTTTCTTTTTCCCCCCCTTTATAGTTATAATTGTTCTAATTCCTTTTAAGGATCTCACCATTTGTAGCAACCAACATTTATAGAGAATATTGAGAAGAACTGTCATGTACATTCGGTGACTGAATTCTTCCTATCATGGATTTACATAGGAAATCATACAAAGAAAAAAAAGAAAAGAAAACTGAACAAGCTGGAGATATACTGACATCCAGAAGATTCACTGGTTACCTACCATTTCTTAGTAGCTGAGCATGGTGTAGCTTGTAGCATTTATTAGGATTGTGCAGCGCTTTCGATTCAAAAGAGAATAAGATCCTTCAGAGCAGAGTGGGGTGGGGCTAAGGACTTCAAAGTAAGCCAAAAGGGAAAAGGAAGAAAGTTTTCTGATTGCAATAAACTGCTTGGCAGGGATGCCTTATTTCAATGACTTTGGAAGCAAGGACAATCTTGTGAGCAGAAGGAAATAGACAGTTTCACTTGACAAATTCAACCTATGGAAGAGGAGAGTGGCTGGAAGGAGGATCAACAAGGAAGATACTCATTCAACTTCACAGCTACTTAAGATTGTTGGATGAGCAGGCACAAAAACAGCCAGAGAAACGATTGAAGCCTAGGAAACAGGTCACAGGAAACAATCAGTCAACAGGAGTGCTGATTTATCATTAGCCTATCAAGTACTTAGAAGATGAGGGTTGGGCAGCACAAGCAAATGACAGCCAATGCCTTAAAAGCCAGCCATCAACACACCTCAATCAACATCTAAAAAGCCACTTACAACAGGTATTATAAATAAATAACACACACACAACCTTCTAGAGAGAAGTTCCCTGAAGATGGGCTCCAGCACAAGTCCAAAAGCTTGGAAGGCAAAACCTCTGGTCCTGGTGACTGACTCAGATTGGATCTTGCAACGTTATCCTTGGACACCCTCATTCATAAGATATTCAGGGAGCTATTAACGATGGGGCCGAGATTATGATCAGAGGTGAAGAGCAACAGTGAAATTGTTTTGATGACATGGAAGAAGAGGGAGAAATGAGATTCAACCCAGAGGGAAAGATTAAGCAACAGAGTGAATCTCTATTGTGTCTATGTGCATGCAAGTGCCTTCAAGTGGTGGTGACTGCCTGTACAAGTCTATGCAATTTTCTTGGCAATATTTCAGAAGTGGTTTGCCCTTGCCTTCTTCCTAGATTTGGAAATCTACCGGCTTCGTGTCTAAGGTGAGACTGTAATTCAGTCTCCCAGTATCTAGCCTGATGATTTAACTATTCAACCATACCACCAACCTTGCTCTCATTTAGTAAAAATTGTGCCTTTTAGACTGTCAACCTGCAGCAAGCAGAAAACTTCAAATGGAACTATAGGACAGGAGTTTTCTGTACAAAAATGCACAGGGAAGGGAATAAGATTACAGTAAATGCTATTTTCACAGGACAACCCCCTATATTACTGACAAGCCATTGACTTTTAATAGCTTTAGTTGTGGAATAACCATTGTTCTATTTTGTTTACCTGTTTGCATTTGTGTAATATTAGAATAATATTAATAGCACATTCAATCATCTATTGACAGCCATAAAGATGGCTTTTATTTTATTTGGCTTTCCCAGTCAGAAAGTTGAACATGGATCCATTAGCTTTGGGATGAGGAGATTGCTATGCATACGTTAGTTTAAACAGTTTTTTAAAAGCTAGTCTTTATCTTTTAACAAGGAGATGAGCAGCAAAATAAATCAATAAACAAGCAAGCAAGCAGAGGGGCTAAGGTGAGTCCATGTACAATATGTAAATATTTTAAATCAACATACCCAGCAGAAATTAGCATTTTAGCTTCTGCCAGGAGGAATTATTATCAAGAAGGGGAGAATTTTATCAGCAAGTTGAGGGTAGAAAGCAGCAGCTCCCTAAAGCTTTGAATTCTTTCAAAGCAAAGACCAAATAAAGCTTTCCTGCTCTTCAGAAGGAACAACATAAATATTCCATCAATCATAAAAGGGGAAAAAAGATCCACAATTACCCTTGAAGTACGGTAGTTTCATACTGGAAGATAGAAAAAATGGTCAGAAGTTGCCTGGAAAGGTTGCAAATGGCAATGATTTGACCCTGGGATGGTTCAATTCTTGTAAATATATGCCAATTGCAAAGCACCTGAATGTTGATCACGTGGCCATGGGGATATTGAGATGGTTGCAATTGTTATCCATTTTCAGTGCCATTGTAACTTTGAACACTTGCTAAACTAATGGTTATCAGCCAAGGACTACCTGTGTTAGCAGGGTAGATTTAGCTATCAAGCAGTGGCACTTGCAGCCCGAACACTAGAAATAAAAGAAAGGATAGGAGAAAAAAAAATCCACAAATTCAAGACTTTGATATTTCAATTATGTTTTAATTGAGTCTTTCTGTGTACAGTAGTTTGGCTTCTGAGAGCCATACTAAAAATTGACTTGTTCTTTGTTGGTTCTGTATGATTTTTAACCTTTACTTCTAGAAATATCAATCAATTATTGAATAAAATGCACAGATTCCCATTTTTCCTCAATAAAAGTTGAATTCCCCCAAACGTATTTGAGGAAAAGATAGACCATTCATCACTCTGTAATGAAAAATTTTTGCAAGGTAATTTGATTGCGTTCCTAAATAGAAGGTGAAAATACAAGGAACTGCAAGGATTTGATTGGAAGAAATCAATCACAAATAAGGTATTTTAACTGGAACAAAATTACAGTATCATATAATGGTATCTCACTTCCACAGTGGTTGTAAAAATCAGATATTTTTACATATTCTCTTAATGTTTCAACAAATTCAAGTTTTGTTCAAAGTCAAATTACTTTGGAATCAGTTCACTAATTTAACTGCCATTCTAAAATATCCATTGGGTATAGACTACAAATACCCAATATGCTTCAAATTGTTACTCAATGGAACAACAACATTCATTGAATGTTTCTTGGTAGGAAGGGTTTTCACAAGCCTCCATATAAATATAAAAAGGGAAAAGGTAGTTACAAGTCCAACTTTCTGAATCTGATACAGAATTTTTGTTCACTAAAGAACTGCACTCAGAAATGAGAACGTATACTCAGGAAAAAGAATACTGTATGCTTTATACTCTTTAGATATTAATTTAAAAGCAGAGTGTGCAGAAGATTGATAAATAATTCACTTTGTAAGAGTCTGGTGAGCATAACAAATAAACATTTAGAACACCCCAATTCTACTTTATTGGTGCACATTTCAGTTCTACTCTTTTTCCATCCTAACTCAACAATTCACAGAATTTACATAATTCGTTAAGTAAATAATTTACTCAGTAGAACATTTAATCAAAAGGGACAGCAGGCGAAGCTGAAAAAGAAGTTCTACCCACTTCTAACCAAAATTTGATTACTTCTACTTTTATTTACATATAGTGTTATTGCTTGGATCAGGTCCCATCTACGTAAATTGGCTTTGGGACAGCTCCATTCGCTTTATTCGCTGTACAGTAAAATTACTCTGCACAGGGAATTTGCTAACTACTTGCATCAGAAATAGTCACATGGACTTTAATGGAATTTAACCTCTGTATATGTGTATGTTTGGGTGCACATACAACCACACATGCACAAGTTTTATACTCAGTGACCTGCCCTTCAAGGAAGGGGTCCAGCTACTACACAAGTGTTTGACTATTGCAATTATAGTTGGTCCAGGTGACATCAATATTTCAATTTGCTCCTAAGGGAGAACATACATATAAACTGTGGAGTTGTGGAGGAACACAAAACCACCTTCCTCATAAATCAATATAAACAGTGAAGACTTGCACTGCATCAGGAAACCTTTCATAGGTTTAATATGTAGTGCATATTTTTTCCTGGCTGAAATTGTATCTTAATACAAACAGTACTTCAATCAATATCTGGATCATCCAATATCTTTTGTCGCAACATTTCCTCATGCAAAGTCATTTATATTAAGAGATGGAAGCATACTTTTGCCTTCTCTGTATGAAATTTGGTCTAAGCCATTTTTCCTACATATTTAAAATAAATTGCAATTGCCATCTACCTTCCAGTTAACTAGGTATTATACTAGAAGTCACTGCATAGACCTAGAACAGGCCAATGCATTCTATGGTACAGAATTTTCTGACAGTCATATTTTAGCTTTTACAAATATACCAATAATTATATATATATAATTATATATAATATATATATCCCAAATAAAAGGCAAGATTTGGATAACATAGAACCATACAAGATTTGCCCTTTGGCATTTTTTTTTCTTTCTGATGTTCAGTTCACTGAAACATTACCAGACCAAGAAAGGAGCACTCTAACAACAGAAGAGACCTAGCTATAGGTGTCTACTTCACCTAGCAATAATCATGTTATCCAATTCAAATTGTACATTTTAAAACGTGTGATTGGTATTAAAAATAGAAGCTCATTTTTGAGGGAAAAGTTTGTTACACATCTACCTTGTAAGTCTTTCACTATTCCTCAAAATATCTAAAAATGCAGATTTTTATTAGACTTTATTATCATTAGCATACATATGTGAAGCTGTTCAGTATCCCAGAGTCATTGCAGTGATAAGACTTCTAAATTAAATACATGAATTATTCAGATTTCTTCAGGGATTTTGGCACAATCACCAAGTTCTGTATAATAAAATCCCTGAGAACTGATTAAATTAGCAGTATTTCCTCTCAAATGAAACATCTAGGCTTAAAGGTTCAAACCCACAGGAAAAGTTCAAGCCAGTTTCTTATTATTCTCAGCATTCTGTACAGCGGTGACAAAATCCAGAATAAGCTTTGCTATTTTTCTGGGCCGTTCCACGCTTACACTGTGCCCACAATTTTCCAGAATATGTACTTGGACACCAGGGATCGATTTTGCTAAAATGTCTGCTGCTGAAACATCTATCACCTGGAGAGAGAAAAAAAACCAAGAAAAAGTGATCTCCATGTTGGCCATCCTTGAATTCAGCAAGATATTCTGAATCGCCTCAGCACCAGATTTGGCTCACAAAGGAACCAATTAGACTGCACAAGGAAACAACCAGGACAAGAAATGTAAAAAAAAAAATTGCCACAATTTTCACACTTGTTTTCCTAAATGGAGTTCCATAAGGGAGAATATTTATTACTCAAGGTTGAAATGCTGCTCTCTGAGCTTGGTGGTTTCCTTGCATATGTTTTTTACCCAGACAAGGTAACATCATCAGAGCTAGTCTAGCACTGATGTTTATCTTCTGTGGAGAGCACCAAGGATCCCCAAGAAAAGGAATTTTTGCTAAATAATGGCAACAATTGATATATGAAGTATCTTTTATTTTTATTTTATTTATTTATTTATTTATTTAATTTTTATACCACCCCCTCTCCCAAAGGACTCGGTGTGGTGTACAGCCATCTAAGAAAAACACAGAGTAAATAACAGTTTAAAAACAAATTAACTAATTTAGGTGGCTGATCATAATTAAAAACCTGATGTAAAAATTAGAAATTTAAAAATTTAAAACAGTTAAAGATTAAAAATTTAAAAACTGATTTAAAAACTGATTTAAAATCCCCAACCAATAGTACTAGGCCAGACCGGCTTGTTGGAACAGAAAGGTTTTTAATGAGCGCCAGAAGGTCCATAGATCCGTGATGGTCCGGATCTCCGTGGGCAATTCGTTCCAAAGGGAGTGTGCCCCCACAGAGAAGGCTCGAACCCTTGGGGCTGCCAGACAACACCGTCCAGATAATGGGACCCCAAGGAGGCCCGCCCTTTACTACTCAATTCTCATGGCTCAAAAACACCATAGGCTTTGGAGATTGTCCATGCTTGTTACCAGTTTGAGATGGTTAGCAGAAGGAAGACATGGGCTCTGTGCAAGAATTGGGGATTTTGAAGAAACGTTGCTGGAGACTATGATTGTGTACCATTATATACTTAGGCCCATGCTCATTCAGGCTCATCCAGCTCTTTCCTCTTTTCTTCCCTCTATTTTCTTCACATAACATCAGTTCTCCATTTGCCACCATTTCCTACTTTTTTCCTGTCCTCTCATTTCCTTCCCAAAGTCACATTTGTTAGCTATTGCCTTAAGTCTGTTTAAAAGTCAAAGAACAGCATCACTCCTTGTCATTGTCATGGCAATATCTCTCTCGCTAACAACAGAGCTTAGTGTTAAATGACATCTTTGCTCCCAAGAATAACATAACAGATGGTGAATTGACATTCTGCAGGATCCAATCTGGGTCGGTCATTGGGACCAGAGGTTTAGTCTTCCAAGCTTTCAGGCTCATGCTGGAGCCCATCCTCAGGAAAATTGAGAAGTTGAGATTGGGCTCCAGAATGGGTCTGAAAGTTTGGAAGACTGGTCCAGAAGTGAAATTCAGCTGGTTCTAGCAGGTTCACTAGAACCGGCAGTAAATTTTCTAAGCAGTTTGGAGAACCGGTTGTTAGAAATCTCCTTTTGTTTTTTTCCACTTTACAGGGTTAATCCTGTAAGGAAGGCAGGAAAAAAACATTCTGGTGTTGGTTCTAGCCTAATCTTTATTGCCCTACCCTAGTCACATGACCCCCACAGCCACACCCACCAAGCCATGCCCACAGAACCAGTAGTAAAAAAATTTGAATTCCACCACTGCTCTGGTCCTGGTGACCAACCCAGATTGGATCCTGCAACATTATCCTGGGATATATGTATTTGCCTTCATTCGTAATTGACATTCTCCCCAATCCTACCTCTCTTTTGTGTTATCTTCTATTAACCTGGATAATATACTTGGATAATAGAAGTGTTGGGAGTTTTCCTCCAGTTTATGGAGCTCTTCTACTCAGGCTGCCTCATTTACTTTCACATTTGCCTTTCCAGGTATGTAGAATGTCTGAATATAGATTTGCTGTCTGCACTCAAATGAGTAAATTTCAAGGGTGTACTGAGTCTACACAGGTCAGGGACACTCTGGGGAGTTATTGCTGTGCTCTCCCATGACATTTCTTCCAAATAAAACTCTATCCAGGCAAGATGGAGATTTTCATTTGTGTTTCATTAATGAATATGCTACTATTTTATATTTTTTTAAAAAACTCAAATACAACACAGAATAGTCTCATTTACACATTTGAGACCATAGAACGGTCAACACACCTACTCTATCTTGCCTGATCTTGAAAAGCAGGTCTGCCCTGGTTAGTATTTGGATGAGAAATCATCAGGAGCACCATTAGAGCAGTCAAACAAAGTCCCCAAAGATGGTAGTGGTAAAACTCTTTAGTGTTCTTGTAAAGAAAGCACCGTGGCAAGTTCATGTACTGTAGTTGCCAGGAATGGACTCAGCTCAAGGTAGACTTTACTTTTCTAATATATGATAACTTTTAAGAGGCTCTCAAGGCATTGCTAACGGCAATGGTCTCCAACCTTCCTTTTTTAGCGAAGGCTGTGGAGACCGTGGTGGCACGACAGCTTCCCCAGCATCTGGAGGAAG
>JAEANM010006619.1:0-18449 GCA_017656035.1 Myanophis thanlyinensis | reverse complement strand
CCTCAGCCAGCATACGCTGGCTGAGGAATTCTGGGAGTTGAAGTCCACAAGCCATAAAGTTGCCAAGGTTGGAGACCCCCTGCTTTAAGCTATACAACCTTGCAGATGTCTAAGTCTGTAATAAATTTCCTCCAAGTTTGAGAAACACTGGATACATGCACGTACACACGCACACACACAACATAAAACACTGCTTTTTAAGTTCCAGTGTAGCTGCTTCCACATCCATATATTAGGAGTGGGGGGTGGGGGGGAAGCAAAACTAGACATATAATAACTGCAAAGGATTTGTCAACAGCAGGAAAACAATCCTACACCCAGACACAAGTTGCCTTTGCACACAATGCGAAGCTGTGCTTGGGTTTCCCGGGTGGGCAGAGTGCCGGTAAAATCGATCTAATCACTATCTATAGCAGGAGAGGTGTGTGTGTGTGTATGTGTGTGTGTGTATGTGTGTCCAACTTTGGCAACTTTAAGACTTATGGACTTCAACTCCCAGAATTCATTAGCCGGCTTTGATCCTTGCTGGCAAGTCTTAAAGTTGCCATGGTTGGAGACCCCTGATCTAGAGTAGACTATCCTGGCATTTACTGGAAGAAGTATGGAAGTCACTAACTTGGATTTGTGACATGGGACAGGGTTATCTGCCTCTCCCCAGTTAAACCAGCCCATCCCATTAGATATAGGGCCTGCCATGAGTACTACCTGAAAGGGACTTATGTTGATGGATCCCAGGAATTGGCCATCTCTGCTGTGTCCTTATGGAACATTTCCCAGCCCCAAATTCAGGTTAGCTCTATTCCTGTCTTAATGCTGAGGAATCAGCACCTGATTCCTCAAATTGGTTTCGACCTGGTGATATCACAGGTTTGGGGTTCCCAGGGAACCAGCAATTATCTTAAGGTATGGCTCCCTTATCCTGCAGTTGATACAGGTAGTCCTCGACTTACAACCACAACTGGGACCAGCATTTCCATTGCTAAGCAAGGCTGTTGTTAAGTGAGCTCACTTGATTTTACAAAAAAATTTTTTTTGTCACAGTTGTTAAGTGAATCATGCAGTCCTTAAACGAATCTGCTTCCCCCCTACTGATTTTGCTTGTTGGAAGCTGGCTGGGGAAGATATATAAATGGCAATCACAAGACCCCAGGACACCACAACCATCATAAACGCATGCTAGTTGCCAATCTTGATCATGTGGCTGTGGGGCTATTATGACAGTCATAAGGGCGAGGACTGATCCTAAGTCACTTTTTTTAGTGCCGTTGTAACTTCAGAGAGCCACTAAACAAATGGTTGTACATCAAGGACTAGCTGCATGTGGTTTATATATTTGTTCTGTGCTTTACATAGTCTTAATTGTTAAATAATATTTTGATTTTTTTAATAACAACTGTACATATTTATGAGTTTTTATAATCCCTAGTTTTATGTTATTTTGTTTGGTCATTGTATGCTGCCCAGAGTAATTTTGGGTGAAATAGGTGGCTATCCACATCTGATAAATGAATTGCTCCTTAAGAGCACACCAAAGATTACAGGTAGTTCTCAACCTACGACGACAAATGAGCCCAAAATTTATGTTGCTAAGTGAAAAATTTGTTATCAAGTCAAATCAAATTTTATTCATCACATGCACAGTCATACATGGTACGAAATGCAGTGAAATGTGCATGTTAAGTGGGTTTTGTCCCATTTTATGACTTTCCTAGCCACATTTGTTAAGTGGATCCTTTCAGTTGTTAAGTTAGTAACCTGGCTGTTAAGTGAATCTGGTTTCCCCATTGACTTTGATTATCAGAAGGTCGCAAAGGGGGATCACATGACCCCGGGACACTGCAATCGTCATAAACATGAACCGGTTGTCAAAACATCTGACTGTAAATCAAGTGACCATGGGGATGGTGCAACCGTCCAAAGTGTGAAAAATGATCTTAAGTCACTTTTTTCAGTGCTGCTGTAACTTCAAATAGTCACTAAACAAATTGTTGTAAGTCAAGGACTACTTGTACCAGGTTCTGGGGTGAACTTTCTCTTTCCACCAGATAATGTATTTGACTGTTCTAGATCAGGGGTCCCCAACCTTTTGGATCTCAGGGACCACTCAATTCATAATTTTAAATCCCACGGACCACTAATATGATCTCTGCCTAATGACCAACCCCTGATGTAGTGCAATATAATAATATTTCTGGGGACCACCAAAATTTTCTCGCGGACCACCGGTGGTCCATGGACCACTGGTTGGTGACCACTGTCCTAGAGAACCTCTGGAAGCTACTCGGCCAAACTACTGTCCCTCCCACCGGGCAGGACTGGCAGCAGCTTACATTGGAATGCCAGAAATTACACAATGACAACAACAGAGAGGAAGGAGCTACTTGCCTGCTCATATGTCCTGCTCCTAAGTCTTCTAGAGACATCTGTTTGCGACTAAGAGAAATAGGGATATTGACTAGATGGATCAGCTCTACTTTACTACCCACTCTAAAGAGCAGCAGTGAATTAGAATCTCGATCAGAGCTTTTCACATCAGCTGCTATAAAATATCTGAAGGAAAGATCCCAGGAACCTGAGACCATTTGCAATTAAAGTATAAACCTTAGAGCTGACTTAATGGATTTTCACAGAAAATATCCTTGAAGGCTAATCTTGTTCGTCCTGTTCTTGATTATCCCTGTCCATACATTTATGGTAAATGTTTATGATTACTGTAGATTTGCAAAAGGAAAAGGAAGGTTTGGATTGGATAAAAAGAATATGCGTTTCCTGGCTTGCTTAGCTAAGTGAATCTGAACACCTTGATATGTATGGAAAAACAGCTGCTGCCATCTAGTGGGATAAAGGGCCTTTCATTAAAAATGTTTTAAATGTGTAAAAAAGTTTGCTGCCCAATAATAGGCAGCAGCTATGTCAGAATGAGCCAATTTGCTCTTTTCAATTTCAATTTGCTGGAAAAATAAGAACTGCAGTATTGGACACAAGGTGTTCTACAAGCACAACAAAACCTAAGTTGCTTGTGAAAGGAAAAAAAATAACCTGATCCTTCTTTTGTGCAGTCCTTGGTGCTTTCTGAGCCCGGTTATCTGTTGCAGACATTTCATTATGTGACTAGGTCAGACATGGGCAAACTACGGCCCGCGGGACACACCCGGCCCATTGGGCTTTTTAATCCAGCCCGCCGAACTAGTTCTGGCACAGACTGGGGAGTTCGCCCTCACTGACACCTCCCTCGGCAGCGTATCTCTAGCGCCGCCGGCGGCGAAGCGGGACAGGCAGCTGACGTCCGCCTGTCTTTGCAGGCATGGGATGCCGAACGCAGCAGCCATGAAGAAGAAGATAAGAGGGCAGCGGGCGGGGTTCCGCAGTGGCAACGCCGGCTCTTCTCCCACTGCCCAGGTGCTGCTGATGGGGAAATATCAGTAGCACCTGGACGGCGGGAGAAGACCCGGCGTTGCCGCTGCGGAGCCGCCCCCGCCCGCCCACTGCCCTCTTACCTTCTTCTTCATGGCTGCTGCGTTCGGCATCCCATGCCTGCAAAGACATGTGGGGGAGGGGGATCTGCAGGAGGGGGAGTAAGGGTGGGGGTGGGGGAGCTGCGGGAGGGGGAGGAGGAGCCCGTCAATGTGGTCCGGGAGTCAAAAAGTTTGCCCACCCCTGGACTAGGTAATGTCATTGGTGCAAGTGAAATGTGGGGGTTTGCTCTCTGTCTATATAGAACAGCTTGCCCTGCGCCAGTGTTGGGGTATGTGTGCAGTTTTTCTCCTTGGTAATTCCTTGATTAGGGTATTGTTTTCTGCTCTGCTTGTCTGCCCTTTATTCAACCCTGAGCTACATACATTATCTTCCCTTGGGCGTTCTTCAAGTCTCCAGGCCTGGTTCCTGTTTTATTCACAAGCCATCACTGCAGAAAGCAACCTTCCCATCTCCCTGAGCAACAAAAAGAAACCTTCTGAGAGAAATTTACCTTTGACATTCGACTGAAATCTGCAAATCCTTCACTACTATGGGTGCTGAAGCTGCTGCTACCAAAGGCGTCTAATGTCCCAAAAGGATCTGAAAAAAAGCAAAACATCAACAGTGCAACGATTCTGAGTTTCAACGATCAAAAAGCAGAATGAATCCTGGCAAAATCTGAATCCCGGCCGGGGACATCTAGCCAAATCAGGAGTTTTTGCAATGCGGGAGAAACTTGAAGACAGGTAAAGCTTTCTCTATATGCTTTGTGCACAAAATTCATTCTATGATTTACACCAGTGGTTCTTAACCTGGGTCAGGGGTGGGCAATTACGGCTCCTTCATGACTCGTGGACTTCAACTCCCAGAATTCCTGAGCCAGCATGGGGTGATATGGGGGCGATGGAGCAAGAAGTTTTGGAGACACCTTTGAGACTTTTTCGTACAGTGAATCGCTGTATATCTGTCGTGCAAAAACATCAGATTGCTCGCTATTAGTGGACTGAATTTTCAAATATTCCAAAGATAATAATGAAATACATGTATCATGAAGTTTGGGTATAAAGTGACGAGTGGCACCAAAATTTTTCACACAGTTGTGATATGGGAAACAGACTGGAAATAAATTATCTGCATCGATAAGTCCTGATGACAATTTTAAAGAAAACAAAAAAGTGTTTGCCTAAATTGAAGAATTATTTCCTATGTTGTGATTGAGAGGTTATGTTGGGGGAGGGAGGCGATGAGAACTTCCTCATTGGCTCAAGGGGGCGATTCGTTCAAAAAGGTTAAGAGCCACTGATTTACGCAACTACCGTTGGCCGAAGTTGAATGGAAATGGACAGATGTAAATAGGGACAATGGGAAATTCCAAAGCATAAACGATGAATTTCAAACTTGTCAAGCAGAAGGAGAAAGGAAGAACACCTCTATTCTTCTTACCTGGCCCTTTCGAAGAAGACATGCTCAGAGTTAGGAAAGGGTCACTGTTCTCAAAGAGGTTTGGCTGAAATGGAGAGAGCAGAAGGGGAAAAAAAAAACATTAGAGGAAGTTGGCTTGCCTAGAGATAGGGAAGAGAACCACGTTAGAGGAAGTCCTCATTTTACAATGGCAATTAGGAAAAAAATTTCCATCACCAAGCGACACAGTCCCAAAGAGCAACGTGTGACTGTTCTGCTTACATGATGGCGGTTCCGGCACTTCTAATTGCCTGTATTTAAACCAATTCTCTGCTACTGTAAAACAAGCACAATATGGTGGGATCACTTAAGACCTCCTGCCAGCTTCCCCATTGACTTTTGCTTGCTGGGAGTGAAGGCTGTGAATGAGGATCATGTGACCACGAGAGTCTGTGACGTTGTAATAGGGAGCCGGTTGTCAAGTGCCTGAATCACAACTACGTGACCATGGGGACACTGTGACGGTCCACCTAAAGGGCCCATGGTAGGTACCCCTCGTTCAATGCCATTGTAATTTCCGTCGCCGATGAGTTATTGATAAATGAGGACTACCTATATCACATTTAATTTATGTTCTATCACTTCTCAGGATTCTTGGCAGTTCACAATTATGAAATGAAACAATCTCATTTAAAAAAAAAATCACATCACATATTCCCAACAGTGTTACAGGTTGCCTTAAAGCTCTCCACAATAACTCAGTTTCACAAGTTCCCAGAAGTTATTTCCACGGGAGTCAATCTTGTCTCTGGAAAAGCCATTCCAGAAGACCATCACAGAAAAGCAATGCCTGAGCTTTGCCCCCTCATTTCCCAGTATAGAGCACGCTCCCCCAGTTTCTCCTGCGAAAGATGTCTCAGGTAAACTGAATCTGATGGTGGAGGCAATCCTGAAGATATCCAGGAACAAGCCATACTAGGTTTTATTAAGAGAAATCCAGCACATTCAAGTGCCTGTGGAAACCTAATGGCAACCAGCAGAGCATCTGCAGAATGGATATCACATGAGCAAAGCACCAAATGCCGGACAGCACAATGTATGAACCATCTCATTCTGAACGAGTTGCAGTTTTTGAGGATCTTCAAAGGCAGCCCATGTGAATATACTACAGCAGTCCAGATGCATGGGCAGGAGTCAATGTAATAAGGTACTCCAGGTAGAGCTGCAACTGGCACAGCACATACAACTGGGCAAAAGATCTCTTGGCTGCATCCTTTCCTTGATTCTGGAAGACTTCCAAGTCACAGATCTGTTTCCCCAGAAAGCCTGCACGAACCCTTAAGTGTTGGCCATCTGTGGACACATTCCAGAGCCCCAAACCTTAAACACCACCACTTTCACTCTGCTGCAATAATAGCAGTCTCAAGGGTTGCTCTGACCACCAAAAATGAGTGCTGGATGGATTTCTGAAATGCTTTTCAGTCAAGAGGCTTGTTTGGCCCTATATACTGGCACCAGTCAAAGACCATTTACCCAGGATCTCAGATCTTTGTGATTTTTTAATACATTGCGGCAATTTTGCTGGATCCCTTGCTATTTTGCAAGTTATTCTTAGAAGGGCTATTAGTCTGAGGGGTGGAATAATAATAGGTGATCCTAAATGATCGAAACAGCTACAACATCAAATTTCTTTCTGGAAAATAGAGCCTCCTCCAGATTATGATGACTGGGATAATGCCATTGTTATGCTTTGTGGCTATTGATATTATGTTGGCATTATATTTTTTTGGTAAGTTTTTATTTGGTAGAATCACAGGACTGAAATGGACCTCAGAGATCTTTTAGTCCAACAACCTTGCCTAGTACAGGAATCCTTATATCACCCCAAACAAATGGCTTTTCCAATCTTTTCTTAAAAACTTCCAGTGATAGAACATCCACCACTTTAGGAAGCAGTCTGTGATGCTGTTTAATAGCTCTCACAGTTAGGAAATTGCTCCTTATTTAATGTTTGGCTATTCCTCTGTAAATTTTCAAAGAATTGCTTCTTATTTTATCCTCATGTGCTCTTGAGAACAAATCCACTCTCTCTTCCCGCCTTGAACAGCCCTTTTTTGCATCAGAGATCTGGTACCCCACCTCACCTTAGCCTACCCTTCTTTAGGCTAAATATATCCCTTTAACTGTTTTTTTTCTTTGAATTTATCTTTCAAGTTTTTCATCATCTTTGTCACTCTTCTCTGTATTCCATCTTGTTTCAGATTTCAAATACACACAGTTGCTAAGAGACAGTGAGCAATTTACTCCAGACTAAGGAAATAAATGGCAGACCAGCAAAGGAGTAGAAATCAAGCAATCGCTAGATATTACAAGGCTTGCCCTGAGTAGATTTCACTTTCCGAAGAAGCACACAGAAGCCTACTCAAGATCCAATCCAAAGGCAGGAGAGCCAAACATGATTTGTCAGCTGGTTTGAGAATCAGTTTTTCAGATTTCTCGTACCATCAGGAGGCAATGGCACATCAGACAAGAGAAGACCTGATACTTGCTTCCAACAAGGAAATGTGGGTCACAGCTGCCTCTTAAATTAAGGCTTCAGCCAGCTGTATTTAATTAAGGCAAGCATTCCCTTGTTGGCAAGAAGCCTAGCTGAGCATCCTTGCTCACTTGCTCTCTCTCTCCTTGCAAAGTCCTGGAGCTTTGAAGCCACACTGCCTCATCTGACAGCTGCAGCTGTACTGATGCTGTCTGTGTTTGATCAGCTTCAGAAGATTCCTCACTTGATGTTTCCTAAGGCTGACATTCCACTGGTTAAGCTGAAGTGGCTTCTTTACAGTCAGAGTTGTCTACGTCGTGGGTCGTGACAGGCTGTTTCCAGTTCCTCGGCATTCTTTTGTACTGTGGTGACCAAAACCTGGACACTGCATTTCAGGTGTGGCCTGACCTACTATGCGGCACAGAATGGCACATTCATTTCCCATGATCTTGATTTTCATATGAATAACTTGGCTTTAAGTTAATGCTTTCCAATTGTAGAATTTTGGCTATGCAATTGTGGATTATATTAATCTTGCTTTGTTGTTAACCATTCCAACTACAGTGGGGCAAAAGCCCAAAGAATAAAGAGAGTAAGCCAAGCCTCCTTACTTTAGAGGGCAGTGTGGAATTTTGCAAGAATGGGTCTGAAGTGAATGGATCACTTTTTTCAGGCTTTTTAAAGAAATCCTCAGGCACAGATGTCCGGAATGGGTCACTTTCTTTAAATGGATCGCCTCCAAAGGGATCTGATGTAAGACAGTTAAAGGTAGAAGATTAACAGGAGACTAAGACAAATCAAGAACAAGAAGGCTGGTTTTAACTGAATGTTAGAAAAGCATTTCTAACTACAGGAACACCAAAACCCACTATCCAAACAAGTAGAAGTGTCCCTTCACTCAGATGTGTTCAGGAGATTGAGGACTGTCTATCTGGAATATTTAACTTAAATCTCTGAAGAAGGAATTTTACTACATTGCCCTTTCCAACTCTATGAAGTCAACAAATGTAATAGCCATTTTAGTGTTAACTAATTATATATTCAATTTATATGCTGCCCATCTCACCTGGAGGTGAGACTAGGGGGCTGTCAATAATTAAAAACTAATAAAAACCTCAAAACATTAAAGCAATAAATAGTAATGTCAGATTAATTAAAAATGACAGAGATGGGGAGGAAGGGAGCAAGATATGGGGGGGGGAGTTGGGGGGGTGTCTTATCTTAATCCATTAACCTAGGGGTGTCAAACTGGCGGCCCGCAGGCCAGGTGCGTCACGCGCAGGCCAGGTGCGTCACGCGCAGGCCACGCCCACCCCAGCTCCGCGAAGGGGGGAAATGTCACGAAATGTCACATGATGGCAACGTGACGCCACAAGTTTGACACCCATACATTAACCACTTCCAGAATGTTCCCCCAGGCCTGTTGGCAGAGCCAAATCTTCAGTCCATTTTGAAGGCCTAAATGGTGGGTGTGAATTTCATGGGGGGAGAGGATGCAGAAGGGGGAACCACAATGTTCCAAAGGGTAGGAACCACGGCAGTAAAGGCTCCTCTCCTGGATAACTGCTACTATTGTAACTATGGGATGCTTAGCTCTGTTAGGATGTATCACCACACATGAACCTACTGAGTACAATTCACATTAGATTATATCAGGGGTGTGACAGTCAAGACCCACAGGGCTGGACCCATGGAATGCTTAAATCTGGCCTGTGGGGCTGGCCTGGAAATAGCAAAGGACCGGCCTACAGTACCTCTGGCAGCCAAAATGAAGAGTTGGGGGGGGGGGCTGCATACAGCCCCCCCTGGCACTCCTCCAGGATGCTGGAGGAGGCATCCATACCATCTCCCCCGCCTCCCCTGGCCCACAGAGGAAAACTACACTGCTGATCCATCCAGTTTGACACCCCTGGATTATATGGTTTCCTTTACCGGCTTTTGTTACAAAAATATCGCTCTCTAGGCACCTCGCATCCAGAGACAGAAACTCTTAACTTTAACTAAGTAATAAGTAAATAATATGAACCCGTTAAAAATGTTTTGCCTTACCAGCTGCTGCAGGAGCCTGTTCAGCAAAAGGGTCGTTCTGAAAGGGGTCGCCTGTGTGAAAAAAGAAAGAAAACAGAAATCAAAAGCTACAGAAATCAACACTAAGATTAAAGCAGGACACTGAAAATACATTTTGAAGTGCATTTCTTCATCAAGAGAAATGCTTTTGCTTTGCTTCTAAAGCAGTGTTTCTCAACCTTGGCGACTTTAAGGTGTTTGGACTTCAAGTCCCAGAAATCCCCAGCCAGCTTTGGGACTTGAAGTCCAAACACCCTAAAGTCGCCAAGGTTGAGAAACACTGTTCTAAAGTGTCCTGATAATGATATTCACTTCCTGATTTAAGGAAGACTGCTTCTATCTCCTTTGTCTGGGCAGCGTTTAAAGCGCCAGCCAGCCCCCTGTCCTATGGAAACTTACTGCCTTTGAAGGGATCTGCTCCTTTGAAAGGATCCTCAGTTTGGAAAGGGTCCGTCTGCAACTCCTGGGCATTATTGCTGAAAAGTAGGGCTTTGTTCTTGAATGGATCATCCTGGAATCACACACAGATTATGAAGATCAGATGGCCAGCTGGCAAAGGTGAGGCCTTCAAGGGACCTCTCAATCAAGGCAGCCAAGATAAACATCCCTTAATATGATACTCTTTTAATAGTTTCAAGGTTAGCTCAGTTTAATCAACTGGTGCTTTATCCCTAATTTTAACTTGTTCTAGACATTCTTTTATTTATCTTGTATACTGAAATTGTATTTATCAGACCCCTGAAGTGCTAAGTGACAGCCATTAGATTTTGTTTTTCTAAACATTTCTTTTTGTAGCTTTTACATTTTAAATTTAAAAAAATCAACTCCCAATGACAATGTGGCTGGACCCTTATTAACCATTAGTAGACCCTTATTAAAAATTTTCATATAATGGGACATAAAAGTCCTTTTTTTTTTTTTTACATAACCCAATGGACATCTTGCAGCTCATCTGAAATCCAGCTGCTAGGACTGGATTTCACAATCCTGATATTTGGGCAATATAAAGAGCTGCAATCTAAATGGGTAAGACAGGACAAGCTATCCAAAAAAAGAGGGTTTCTTTTTTAAAATCAAGAATTTTATTATTGCAGAGGATTGGCAACCCATTACCAATATCACCCAGTCTGTAGTCCCTAGAGCATTTCCACGAAATCTACTACAATCTGTAGCAAATGCAGAATATTTGGCAGTATTATTTCCAGTTTCTAAATTGGAATAAAGCACAAATTATTCATTTCTGTTTCTCCTCATTTCTCTAAGGCCATCCTCATGCTATTAGCTGCATATCTTTTAGCCCTCAGAGGAAGTTTTTAAAATAAAGTGCACCCCACCAGCTTCAGAAACATTGTCAGCTCCTGCAGTCAGGTAATGCTCAAGGCACTAGCTGACCTGGACTGATATCAACGAAGCTCAGTGGACTCAGAACTGGCTAGTAATACTTGGATGGAGATCACCAGGAAATTTGGGGCTTGTGAAGCTGGTCAAAAAATATCGCAAAACAATGGCAAATCATTTACATAGGGTTGCCAAGAAAACAAGATTGGCTTATCCACGGAATCCAAGGGAACAACTTAAATTCAAAGAAGGTTTCATTACAATCATTATCTTAGGATGAAAAAGATGTTGGAAAAACACCAAGTGAGAATGGAGCAGAGAAATGAGTGGCATCCAAGCCAAATATAACAAGAATACGGTAATAAAACGTTCGAAAATCAACCCACAAACTCAGAGAATGAACCTTCGCCCTCATCTTATACCCGAGCAACAGATATTCGCCACTATTGTTCATTTTTCAACTACTCCCATTTTTTTTCCACACATTTTTCCTACTCCTTTCTCTCCAAACATGTCCGTCCATACATAGGGCCATGCACACATGCACTCCCATCTATTCTACACAATTTCTCACCAAAGTCCCAAACCCGCCCCGGTCTTTTGGGATGTTTCCCTCATTCAGATCTGCCAGGTTAGTCATGCTGCCACTGTGAAGTCCATTTAAAGCTTCATTGTATTGTTCAATGCTCTGGTTGGCTTCCTGAAGGGTCTCTTGAAGCCGAGATAACTTACTCCTTGCCTGGAAGAGGAAGGATGGAACCAAGGTTAGAAAGGGTCCACTGATTAAAAAGCTTTCATCTTCCCATCTACAGGCCTAAAGTAATAGAACCAGAAACTGGAAGGAGCCATTTAAGATAGAGGTCTCCAACCTTGGCCACCTTAAGACTTGTGGACTTCAACTGCCAGAATTCCTCAGCCAGCAAAGCAAATACATATTATATATGGCTGAGGAATTCTGGGAATTGAAGTCCACAAGTCTTAAGGTGGCCAAGGTTGGAGACCCCTGATTTAAGACACTTGTCCAAACCTGGGGCAGATTAAAGCATTCTGGAGTGATGCCTCTGCTTGCTTTGCTGACTGAGGAATTCTGGGAGTTGAAGTCCACAAGTCTTAAGGTGGCCAAGACTGAAGACCCCTGATTTATGACACTTGTCCAAACCCAGGCAAATTAAACCCAGGGCAGATTAAAGCATTCTGGAGAGGTGCCTCTGCTTCAATGTACCATGTAAAGGGGAATCCATCACTTCTCTGGATAAATAATTCTACTACCAAATGGTATTTACTTTCATGTACAGTAGGTTTTCTTAGCATCTTAAAAGGTAAGAGGTGCACATTTTAGACCACTTTCACCTGTATACCGCAACTCACAACCACTCATTTAAAGACTGTTTGAAGTTACAATGTCACTGAAAAAAGTGACTTATGACCCGTTCTCGTATTTAGAACCATAGCAGAATCCCTTAGTCATGTAATCAAAACTTGGACACAATCGTGTTTATTTATGAACGGCTGCAGCACTTAATGATTAGCTTAACAACGGTAACAAAGAAGTTTGAAAACTGGGAGCTTCTCACTGCTTAGTTTAGCAATGGAAATTCTGATCCCAAATGCAGTCAGAAATTAGAGGAATGCCCCCTCTGAATCCCTTTAAAAATAAGGCTGAAGCATACACGTTTTTTTGCACTCTGATCTCATACTATGATTTTCAAAAACTGATATCAAAAAATGTTTCAGCATTAATGAAGATATTTAGAATAGTTTTTAGTATAAAACTGAGAGTATATGTTTGTTAATTTCCGCTTAAATCTGGTGTTTAAAAAAAACGGCAATTAAAACCAAAGCAGGGAGATATAAAGGATTGTTTCCTCTTCCAAAAAAATAAAAAAATGAAAAAACCCCAGTGGAAAGGGACTTTCAGAAATGGAAAACCTCTAATGAATGATAGAATTAGGCACTTCTCAAAGAAGAGAATAATAATGTCATCATGGTAAATTCTAGCATCCTGAACCTACAAAACAGATTTGATCGGCTATGGTCAGTCTTTGAGCCAAAAATGGAGAAAACAAGAATCTATTATCGGAAATGCTCACACTACCTGGTTAATTTCTTCCTGAGTGGATTTTAAAGATTTGATAATTGTTTCCAGTTGTACTTTCCCAGCTTGGATGCTCTGCTCCAACTGGGTCTCTTCCTGCTGAAGCCGATTCAACTCAGTTTTGGCTCTACTGATGTCATCTTCTTGGGACTTTAGATCTGATTCCTGGGACTGAATCTGCATTTTTAATGATGTGATCTAAAACAAAAATTTCAACTCAGATTTGGTAGTAGGAAAAGGTTTTTAAAAATTAGTGTGAAGTTGAAAACCACCTGCTACTTCCCATCTCAGCATCTTATAACAGACTCAAACCACCTTTTCTTCACCTTTGAAGAATTGATTTAGTCAGGACAGATGAGAAGATAGTTGATAGATTTCTATGCCATAAATTTGCACAGATGTATGTATAAACTTTGGTCAGGTTTACAGACTTTGGTCAAACTCTTTGAAAATGATACCCTCATATCACTCAACTTATCAACTCGACTTACAACTGTTCATTTAGTGACTGTTTGAAGTTACAACGGCACTGAAAAAAATGATTTATGACCATTTTTCACTCTTACAACTATTGCAGCATCCCCATGGTCACGTCATCAAAATTCAGATGCTTGGTGACTGACTCATATTTATGACGGTTGCAGTGTCCCAGTGAGTGTGTGTGTGTGTGTGTGTGTGTGTGATGTGATCACTTTTTGCAACCTTCTGACAAGCAAAGTCAATGGGAAAGCCAGATTCATTTAACAACCATGTTACTAACTTAACAACTGCAATGATTCACTTAACAACTGTGGCAAGGAAGTTTGTAAAATGGGGCAAAACTCTCTTAACAGGTGTCTCACTTAGGAACAGAAATTTGGTGCTCAATTGTGGTCATAAGTCAAGGACTACCTGTAATATGTTCTGGAAGTTTTCTCTTAGTTCATTGAAGAAATATTTTACATTCTAGGGAATAAAAAGAATTGAAAATAGATTTCATTCCACTCAGCTATCATCTTTCACACTCACCACTTGTGACTCCTCCTGGCACTTTTGCCTTACATCATTTAACATATCTTTCAGCTTTGCCTTTTGCTGATCCATCTCGTCCAGGCGATCTTGAGCATCCTGCTTTTGAGCCTCTAGTTCTTGCAAGCTGCTGGTTTCCCGGTCTAAATCATTTTGCAGTTCCTGGAGAATGTTTGTTAACACAGCTCTATGAAGGTGTAAACTAGGGCATCAGATTATACACACACACAATGTATATATATACCTCTCTCTCTCTCCATCTACCCATCCATCCATCCATCTCTAACACGGAAAATACTAAAGTCACACCAACAAAATGAGCATTTTGTCATCCTGGTTCCAAAAGTCACAGACTTAAATATTTATCAGGGAGAAAAAAGAACCACACCAAAGCTAAGAATTATTTCTGCTTCCTGGAAGAATAAAAAGGGGCTGAAGGACTAAAAAATTACATCAGACACCAATGAGGGAAGGTTGGGGAAAGTTGTGGAGAAAGCAGTAAGGTTGAAACGCTGAAGGGATCTAGAGGAAATAAATTAGGTGAATCTGTTGCAGTTGGGTTTCAGGATGAGATTAGCATCAGGAAGGCACTGACTGCATGTGCAGGTGATCTTTTGCAGGCCTGGGATGTGGGCAGAGTATCTCCTTGATCTTTCAGTAGCTTTCAGTGCCACTGATCATGAAATTCCTTTAGACAGGCTGAGGAGGCCGCGAGTGGAGCAGCCGGTTCTTTGATAGGGCTTCTCTTTGTTCAGAGGTACAGTAGGTTCCAATCGATGCTGGGAGGCACGGATTTAAGTATCATCAACATGCTATAAAACTCAATTACATATTTCTGTCTTAGGATGTCCAAACGATGCTATTGATGTACTTTCTCAGTGCTTGGAGGCCTGTGACGTCTGGATGGGGAAGAACCGTCTTTCGTTCAATACTGGTAAAACTGTAGGCTTAGGGTCTCTTGTATGTAGTGATTTTCCATAATTAATTCTGGATGTGGTAACACACTTTCAGGCAAAGTTGATGTGCCATCTGGGGTATTCCTGGACGTGGTTTCTACCCAAGAAGCAAGTGGTGGCTGTGGCATGAGGACCTTTGTACAGTTACATCTGGTTTGCCAGTTACAGTCATTCCTAGACCAGGAGGCATTGCTCATGCCTCTCATATCTTAGTCACTCCCGATTGGACTACTGTAACATGCTCTACACGGGGCTATCCTTGAAGAACATTCAGAAGCTTCACCTAGTCCAAAATGCAATGGTCTGTGCAGTATTGGGTACACCACGATGCGTCCACACAATATTGCTGCTACCTGAACTGCACTGTATCCCACTGGGTTATTGAATGCAAGTCAAATGCTGCTTATTATCTCTAAAGCTCTACGTGGCAGGAAAAGCCTGTTGCCTGCGGTAGTTCTTCAGTTTCAGCCTGTCCCAGTAAACCTGACAGAATGGCCTTGCTCTAGCTTTGATTAAGGAAAGTGTGTCACCTGGTGGGCCCCACAAAATGTGCCTTCTCCATCATGGTGCCTGTCAGTATATGAGAGTTCATGACTTGGGAGAGACATGGTAAGGTCAGCCAATGAATAGGTATGGCAACTAAGTCAGCCAATGGGAGCTGTTTGGAAACTGAATCAATGTTTGCTGGAGATGGAAAGGAGCCTGAGTGTGGCTTAGCTCTGCAGCTCTGAAACTGTGCTCTGAACTGAAACTCCTCTCCTGTCTGCTTGTGTTTGCTACCATGTTGGAATAACCTGTTCTTTGGTATTGTATATTTACTTCATGTAAATATTCATTATATAAAGAGAAATGACTGAATCCTGCTAAATCAGTTACTTGTGTGTGCTTCTGAATGTGATTGCTGCTGCGAACTCTACAGTGCCTGTCTTAGGGAACAAATCTGTCAAGCTAGTTTGTCCTTGGGAAGATGCATAAACATATAAATGTGTTAAAAAATAATAATCAGATCTTCTACATTTGTTATAAAGCCTAAGGGTCAAAGCCTGTCATTTATCATTTTGGGAGCCATGCTTGAATTGGATCACTGAAAGAACTTTAAAAAAAGAGATCAAATACCAGGATACCAGGGCTTATTCCCCACCTATTCCTACAAACTCTTATCTACGGCCAGTGCTAAAATATTGCAGTCACTTACACAATGGGCGAAAAGACAAATAAGGCATTTAGGATTATTTAGAGTCGTCCCTTAAATTTAGGGAATGCTACTTGATGTTTGTGTTCCGATAGATATCAGGGTAACCAGTTGGATTCTAGAGTAAGGATTATTAAACAAATAAAATCTATATTCTTCCTTTTTTTCTGAAAAACACATAAAGAGAAGAGAGAAAGGAGAGGAAACCCCTTTTTAATCTATCCACAAGCTCTTGGAGAAAATACTGTTTTTCTTTGAAGAAAATGATTTTTCTTGATAGAGGATTTAGTGCATCTTATCACTTTTGAACTGTGGTTCTGATAAGAACAGAGACAGACAGACAGACAGAAAGAGCCATTCATAGCATTACCTGAACTTCATTGGTTTTCTGCCGGATAGCTCCTTCTCTTTCTCTGATATCTTGCTCCAGAGAATATTTCTCTCTGCAGTGTAAACAAACAAAATAATAATAATAATGGCATATGCATTTGATTTTTCTCATCTAGCCCAGGATTGCCCAAACCCCAGGCTGCGGCCCATTACCAGGGTCATGGCTTATTTGGAAACAGGCGTGGGAGTGGCAGGCCAGCATGCAGCTCAACTTGCACAAGCAGCAGGCTGGTACATGTGCACATGGGTACATAGCTCAACTTGCACAAATCAAGTTGCATGTGGATGCATGTGCACGCTTGTGCAAGTTGTGCAACACATGCGTGCTGGCCTGCTAGTCCTGCGGCCTGGTCCCCCCACCCCCACAGCTGGGCAGCCAAGCCATAAAGGCTGGGGACTGCCGATCTAGCCAATATAAGTCATAACTATCCAAAAATGAAAAGTTATGGAACGATCTGCAAGAGTTTTGCTTGTTTTTTTTATAATGCAGCAAGATCACATAGCTATCATTATATTAAACAACAGGTACTTTGTACAAGATATGAGCTCTGGTGGCATAGTGGTTAGAATGCAGTACTGCAGGCTACTTCTGCTGACTGCCGGCTGACTGCAAGTTCAAAGCTCACCAGGCTCAGCCTTCCATTCTTCCAAGGTCGGTAAAATTAAGATCCTGATTGTTGGGGGCAATATGCTGACTCTGGAAACCACTTAGACAGAAAGCAGTATATAGGTCTAAGTGCTATTGCTATTGCTATATGGGCTTGTAACACTGATTGGCTGGAAGAACAAAATAATAATTACAAACTGAGATATGCATTAAATAAACCAAGTAAAAATTCTTTCATCTAAAACTGAACACTGCAATTATGAAAAAATGATACTGTGGATGTTTTAGTTTTAATTAGAAAATGACACTCTCACAAATGTATAATTAACACTGACTTTAGTTACATGGTTGCAACTAATTTGGATCCTTGAATCAGGACAACAAAGCACCACCTTTCCAAACAAGTTTCAAAGAGGAAGTTGTGATTCTAGTTATATTGCTAAGAAGTAAGTTTTTCTATTCATACAACCATGAGTATGTTTAGCAAAGTAAAACTTGTTTTCTGTATCAACTAAAGAATCTCAGCCTGCCAAAGCTCAAAATTCATTCTTAGGAATGGAAAGAATTGTCAGAAAAAGCAGTTTTCTGCAGCTAAAAATAAGGCATCTGGTACTATTATTTATTTACTTTTATTTATTTTTCTTATTTATATTCCACCTTTGTTATTTTTATAAATAACTCAAAGCAATGAACACACCTAATACTTCCCCCCATTATTATTGTTAAATGTATGTACAGGTAGCCCTTGGCTTACAACACTTCTTTTAGTAACCATTCAATGTTACAATGGCACTGAAAAAAGTGACTTATGACTTGTTTTTCACAAGTTGCATCATTCCCAGGGTCATGTGACCAAAATTCAGGGTCATGTGACTGAAATTCAGATGCTTGGCAACTGATTCATATTTATGACGGTTGCAGTGCCCCAGGGTTGTGAGATTGCCTTTTGAAATATTCTGAGAAGCAAAGTCAATGGGAAAGCCCGATTCAGTTAACAACCGTGTTACTAACTTAACAACTGCAGTGATTCACTTAACTGTTGGCAAGAAAAGTTGTAAAACAGAGAAAAACTCACTTAACAAATGTTTCTTAGCAACAGATTTTTTGGGCTTAATTGTGGTTATGAGTTGAGGTCTACCTGTATTTTGCAGTTGGTTTAATAGCAATTTTATACTGTTTATGGCTGTTAGTTGGATTTTTAAAACACCGTGACACACGTCATTCTACAGAAGAAAAGGTCAAAAACGAGGCTTTTCTAGAGAATAAGGAAGAGGCCTTTGATGGAGACGTTCAGGCACTATTGTCTAGACCGGGGATGGGCAATTATGGCTCTTTTATGACTTGTGGACTTCAAATCCCAGAATCCTTGGGCAAGGCAATCTAAATAAAATGGAGGAAACATT
>JAEANM010006618.1:0-18449 GCA_017656035.1 Myanophis thanlyinensis | reverse complement strand
AATAGAATAGAATAGAATAGAATTCTTTACTGGCCAAGTGTGATTGGACACACAAGGAATTTGTCTTCAGTGCATAGACTCTCAGTGTACATAAAAAGAAAGTATATTTGTCAAGAATCATAAGATACAACACTTGACAGTCATAGGGTACAAATAAGCAATCAAATCATATTAGGAAACAATAATCAATATAAATCGTAAGGATACAAGCAACAAAGTTATCATAAGTGAGAGGAGATAGGTGATAGGTGATAGGAACGATGAGAATAATAATAATAATGCAGAATTAGTAAATAGTGTATATAAAATAAATAAATAAACTTTATCTGCAGGTTGGGTTGATTCTGAATCTGAATTAGATTGGATTCCTCAAATTTGCAAACATTTTTGCTCTCCTCCACACACTCTTCTTTTTACTTCTGAGTTGCATCTGGATCTGATTCTGGCTCTTTAATTAGAACCTTAAATCATACATGCATGTGCATGTACATGTACATGTACAACTTTTAAAAACAAAGATGAATATATACAATTATCTTTCTTTGAATTATGCTTACTGAATAAGAAAATACAGAATGATTCATTTATTTCATTCTGGCTCGGGAGTAGCCAAGCCACCAAGAATGATGAGTGCTGAATCTTTCCCTCTTTTTCAGTTATTAAATTAAGCTTTTTCCTCCCCTTAAGACCTACAAAGATTGGCAGACACCTCTTAGAGGAACACTGAGTAAAGCAAAAGGAATCCAAAGGAAGAATCAAAAGTGGATGAACCTCACTTCCACCATATAGGGAGGAAGATAAAAATGAAGATTAAAACAGCCTCTAGATTTTCTATTGATTCTTATTCAATCAGATATTTAATTAAACATCTTAAAGAAGATTTGCAGTGGAATAAATCTATAGCTTTGATAGCAATAGACCTTGCAAGTATGCTGCAACAATTTACTAAACAATTCTCCCCAAAAATGTTGTTTTAATTCTGACATTGCCCTTTCTTAATAATCTGTTTTTGCTACTTATTCTTGGTACGTGCTGAGCCCTGTGGAAGTTTTTGCTCACAGGCTGGGCCTGTCCCTTTTCTCAGTTCTGCTGCCATTTCTTAGCCCTGGGGCCTTTGTTGCTCTTCCATGCCTCAGCTACCACAACTAAACCCCATTACAAGGCCACCCACACATCCCTCCCATGCTACTTAGGAGCGGTCAGAGATGTTAAATGTGATAAATGAGGACTGAACAATTGCCATTCTTCTCACTGCAGACAGACTGCTAATATGGAGGCCTCCTGAGGAATAGAGGTTTGCTGGAATGGCACCTCTCAGAAATACTGCTGTCGGGACATGTTTACAATCGCCCTGCACGGCCTATTGGCTGAGCTGCCATGTAAAGGAACTCATGCTTCATTTCCGGGCTTAGCAGTTTCCCGGGACAGCAGGCTCTACAGATAGCATGAGCTCAGTGTGATGGGAAAGGGAGTGCCGTGCATCATTCTCCCCATTCCCTTCTTTGTGATGGATTTAGGAACACCAGCCACCGGCACAAAAGGAAATGGTGTCAAACAGGAAGGAAAATGACCACATTAAGGGGAGGGGAAAATGATGGATTTAATGATAGCTCAGCTGGTCAAGCCTGGGACAAAGCAATGCCATGGTCAATGAAGCAGGGAAATTGGGCAACTCTTACTGAAATATTCCATTATTGTTTTCACATTTTCTTTCAATGTGTTTCATTATCATTAGGTGAAGTAATAGTAACATTATACCATATACAGTAGGATAGGATAGAGGGGCTTACTCAGAATTATAAACTTCTTATAAAATCTCCTTCATTCTCTGTTTTCTTTCTACATGTCTCAAACTTCCCGACATTTTCTGACATTTCTGATCATGGAATAGCATGCAGAAGAGATGTGTCTCAGAGTCTAAAGAATCTGTGTGCTAAGTCTCTGACACAGATAAGCTTCCTAATAGGGAAAGCTCAGCATATTCACAAGGAAATACTCATGGCTGGCTGGAGAATTCTGGAAGTTAAAGTGTGTTTGAATATTAGCAGCTGAGGTTGGTAGTTAAGCTGTTGGTTTGAGCTCCGAGCCTGGCAAGTTGGTTGCAATTTGCAATCCAATTGCCAAACTCAGAGCTCAAACCAACAGCCTAATTCTGGGAGTCTCAAAGTTGCAAAGTTTGGATGCCTCTGCTTTATGTGGTCTTACAAATACTATAAATGCTTTATGCCAGTCTCCTATAAATCTACACAAGCGTTAAAATCCAAGAATCTTTCTCTATAGACAATTTCAGTCTCAAACCTACTATCTGATATCTTAACAGCTCTAAGCTCTGCAAATTAATAAATATTGATGATTGGAGCTAGAATTCCATTTACTTTCTGCTTTATTAACAGTAAATGGGTGCCATGTGAAGGTTCAGATTCAAACTTTATTACTGTTTTGGAAATTGTGTTCAACATTAAAATTTGGATTTTCTTAAAATAAAAATGTGTGTTCAAAAATATATAGGTAGGTGCTATATTCCTGACATTTTTCTTCTGAATAAAGTTAATAGTTAATCCTTGCATCCTACAGCAGTGCACTAGAAATGTCAATCTGCAATAATCAATCCTATGCTTATTTCCTCATACATAATTCTGATTCATTAGGCTGATATTTATTTCAGTTAACGCTATGAGTCTAAATTAACTAAGTGGGACTGATTTCATACCAGACTCATGTTAGAATTGTACCCATAATATTAAAAAGAGAAGCAGTTCCATTAAATGGAATCAAAAGAAATGAACATGATTTTTGTATTTTATTAAATCAAGATATTCCCAATGAATATAATTGGAGAGGGAAGCCTGAATTTTTACTTGACAGGAGCGTGTTTTGTGAATTGAACAACAGCAGCTGCATAGGAATCTAGCCCCGTTAAACAGGATATGAGGACACTTTAATCTCAGCTGTGGCTTTAATCCCCACTGAGGGAACAACTGAATTCACAATGGTGGGTTATCTTACATAGCATAAGATCAGCATGTGAAAATGTCATGATGGGACAATTCTATGTTTGCATGTTCTCAGATCACAGCTAACGGGGGCTTATCTCATATATTGAACTTGCAGATAAGGAGACCAAAGACATTTATCCAGCAATACAAAACTTAGCACTTTCAACTGTTTCAAATTTTTGGGTTCAAACGTAGTAAATATATTGCACTCAACCAAAAATACCCGGTTGGAAAGGCTGAAATAAGGAAACTATGCTAAACAGCCAGAAGAGACGCCATGCTCTTCTAAGCCACCATGTGGTTTGTTTGGGACTTAGCATGTTGTGTGAATGCAGCCATTGTCATCTATAAACCATGGATTTATAGTATATGTTTTTTCTTATGATTCAGCCAATAATGTATAGGTAAGCAAGATACAAAATATGTAATCCAGTCAAAAAGTACAGGTCAGTAAGACAGATATATTTGCACATTTTAAGTTTAGGAAAATTCATTTAAAGCCACACTTTAGATGGCCAATGGTTAATCACTGCTAGGACTATGTAATCATTCACTGAATCTGGCTGCTTGGCCAAAGACGAAGAAAAGCAGACCCAGGTTATATTTGACAGCTAATAGGAGTATATTCCTAGGTTAACTGTGGCATAGAACTATTTGCTGCATTGCTTTATGAATATGAGGCATTTTGGTTAAGTGCCAATTTGGTGTAATGGTTAAGATGCTGGTCTATGTGTTTCTAAAGCTTAATTAAGGCTATTCCTTATTTGCATAGTTATGATACAGATAGTCCTTGACTTGCAACCACAATTGAGCACAAAATTTCTGTTAAGTGAGTTTTGCCCGTTTTATGACTTTTCTTGCTATAGTTGTTACATGAATCACTACAGTTGTTAAGTTAGTAGCATGGTTGTTAAGTGAATCTGGCTTTCCCATTTACTTTGACCCAGGGGCACTGCAACCATCAAAAATATATGCCAGTTGTCAACTGTCTGAATTTTGATCATGTGACCATGGGGATAATGCAACAGTTATAAATATGAAAAACAACTATAATACTTTATTTAATACTTTATTCAGTGCTGTTGTAACTTCAATCACTAAATTAATGTTTGTAAGTCTAGGATTACCTGTAGTATTATTCACTGACTTTGGGAAGCGACAGTGATGCTATCTAAAGTTTGTTTTGATTACATTTCTTGTCAGATCAAATTACTTCATTTTTTAGAAAAACATATCTTTATTAGACAGGCTCCCAATGATTCCTTGATGTTTTTACAATTCTGGTAATAACTGGTAAGATATCATCTTTACCTATTGTACTTTTACTTTGAAAAAAATGCTATTTTAAGGTGAGGGGAAGAAGGGGGGAAGCTAATTCCTCTATCAGGTTTGATCTAAAAATGTTTGTAATGCTCAGATGCCCTATGGATACATAAAGTAATAGTGTATAATAAGGTAATAGCATTTCTTTAGCTCTAGGAGTTCAGTAGTTCTTCTAGTGTATGCAGAGTAAATGAAGCTAGTTATTAAAGAAAAAGAGGGATGGAAGTTTTGAAAGGTTTTCCATAACTCATTTAAATTGATGCTCTCAGGTTATAGTTTTAAGCATTCTTCTTGGAAGTCCTTCACTTTGAAATAAATTGAAATCTGTACCTTTAGCAGTTAACAACTTTATTTTTTTTAAGAGTTCCAGGATTAATTGTATATGTGCTACAACATGACAGTAGCATTTGCACACTGGATCATTCTACTTCAAGGTACAACTAATCATTTTATAGTGATTGCAAATGTAAACAGAAAGACCAGTTACTAGCTACATCATGATATTTTTGGAGCAGTCTCACAGGAGTGCTTTGTCTTTTTCCTTAATGTTTTTTTCTCCGAAGTAATTTACAACACAGGAACTACCTAGTGGTCTACCATCCAAGTCTTAACATGGTGCCACCCTGCCTGCTTCTGGGCCCTAATAAAGTCTGCCAAGTGCGGCTACCCATTGAAAAATACAAACCCGCTGAGAGGTGTAAACCACCCTTTTTGGGGAACAGAAAACTAGTCTATCTGGGAACAAAGCCCTTTTCCTAAAGAGCTAGTTTTCTGGTTTTGGGGATATTTGCTTTAGGTAAGTGAAAAAAGCAATCCTAAATTGCATTAACAGAGGGATTCAATCAAGATCAGGTGAAGTACTAATACCACTCTCTAAGTCTTAGTAAGACCACAGCTAGAATACTGCAGTTTTGGTCACCACACTATAAAAAAAGGCATTGAGACTCTAGAAAGAGTGCAGAGAAGAGCAACCAAGATGATTAGGGGACTGGAGGCTAAAACTTATGAAGACTGGCTACCGAAACTGGGTATGGCTAGTCTAATGAAGAGAAGGACCAGGGGGAGACATGATAGCAGCATTCCAATAGTTGAGGGGACTATTGAAGGCCAGAATAATGGATAGAAACTGATCAAGGAGAAATTCAACCTAGAAATAAGGAGAAATTTTCTGACAGTGAGAACAATCAACCAATGGAACAACTTGCCTTCAGAAGTTGTGGGAGCTTTGTCACTGGAAGCTTTCAAGAAGAAACTGGACTGTCATTTGTCAGAAACGGTGTAGGGTCTCCTGCTTGGGGGGAGGGGGGTTGGACTAGAAGACCTCCAAGGTCCCTTCCAACTCTATTATTCTGTTCTATTCCAAAAGGATGTTCTTCCTCTTAACGCTTTAAAGCAGTACTTGTTTTATTCCACAACCTCCTATTGACAAGTGCTATTCGCTCTCCTTCCCCATCTGTTGCTCGCTGGCCAAATGCTCTTCCCCTAAAGCGCCAGCCTCTCGCACTCCCCATTCCGAACAGCTGCCGAAACTCCCCAGGAAAGGAATGCCGCGGCATTCGCAGGCAACACGTGATTGGCTCCCACTCCGCCAAGCCTTGTACAGCCCATTTTCCTTCACGGCAAGAAGGGAAGGCGTCCTGCAAAGTCCGCCTCCTCTCCTGCTGCGGTTGGCTGGAACTGCTACCAATCCGCTCCAGGAGTTCGGCATTGTCGTTCGTGTCAGCGGTGTAAGAACCAATAATCGGTAATCTGGCGGACAAGCATTGGAGGCGGGTGATGTCAACTTCCCTGAATGTGGGAGGGGTTTATATTTAACCCGCCTCCCCCTCCCCTCTTGCTCAGCTCGGAGCAGCGGCTTCTCGGTCCCAGCTTTAATTGTAAGCCAGCGGTTGTAGGGAGAGGTGAGCGAGGGGGAAGCTTGGACAGCGGAATCCAGAAGTGGAACCAGGAAGCCGAATTGGGATGCAGGTAGGTCCCATTCGCTGCTCAAGTGGAACTAAGGCAAGGCAGTAAGTGGTAGAGATGCAGTTTCTAGAAGAGGCTTTAAAAGTATAAAGCAGTGGGAATTGGAGGGCGGGCGGGTGGATTGTAGGCACCTATTCAGTGGTGGGCTTCCTGCCGCTTTTCGTTTTCCTCAGCTGTCTTCGCTTTGCACCCAGGACTTGCCTTTCGGTGGGTGGGGGAGCAGTTAGGGAGCTTGATTTATTTCGGATAATGGGTGTAGATTCTGGTTAAAGAAATGGGGTCCCCATGAAAGTAGACGGTTCTTATATATTTGGGGTGGGGGTTTACAGTCGCTTGTGGGTTTCACTTATAGGGATGCAGTTCTTTGGGGAAAGGGAGATTTTGTTGATGGCAGAAGGAAAGGGAAGGATAAGCAGGTTAGGATGTGTGTTTGGAGTAACTGGGATCTTTCCCTGGATTGCCTGATAGGATGCTGGCAATATGGATTAGAGTGCCATAAGGAGCATTAAGGGATGATTCTAATTAAATTGTGCATGAAGGAAATCTGACTTTCTGAAGGAGGGTGTAAGGTCATCACAAATATCAAGGGCCTGTGGATGGGCCCCCAGGATGCAGAGATACTAACAGAGGAAGGAAAGGAGGTACATTGAGATAAAGGCAGAATATCACTTTCAGAAAAGTATTTGTGAAACTTGATGGTAGCATATTAGGTTATCTTCATTTCATGTAACAACGATTAAAAAGCCACTGCCTAACTCATATAACTTATTAAATGTGTATGCTGCACATCTCTGGGTGGGTCTCAACAATCAATTATACTAAAATAAAAGACATTAAGAGAAAAGATGGCAAGCACAATGAAATGAGGGGTTTGACTCTCCCGCATTTAAAAACCTAGGTGAAGATAGCACATTCCAACTTTCTTTGAATATAAAGTTGGATTACATACAGTAGCTGTCTGAGAGCAAGTCTCTGCCCAGTGTTCATTTCTTGTGCATGAACATTCAGCCTTGGATTTAAAGTCTCTTGAAGGCCCTCTTTCAAAAACATGTTATTTATTGCTTATACTAACATAGCAAGTTTCCAGGGTTTTTTGCTTCTTTGTTTCATAAATCAATGCCAACTGCAAATAGAACATAAGGAAGCTTGGCAATTTCAAAATTTAATACAAAAATGTGCTCATGGACCAGTGGGAGCTCATCTACTCTTAAAGAACTTTGACAGTATGGCTGGTTGATATTCAATGGGTTTTAAAAAAAATTCAGTATGATTCCAGAATTCACATAACAAAAATGCCTACCCAATGACAATATAATTGCTTTTAGAATTTAGTATAAAGCAGTTAAAAACATGTTGAGTTATGGTGTATTGGTGTGTTGAAGTGACTTGTTACCTGTAGGATTGCTTGTGCACGAATAAAAGTAGTTCATTAAATTTCTTCAGTAAATTGTATAAGGATTTGGGGTAGTGCACCTACATGAAATATTGGGGATCTAAAGCTCAAGGAAGCTCTTACCTGGCCCTCTTGAGATAATGAAACTCAGCAGTTTTTACCTAGTGCACTGTCACATTAGCTTAATCATGACTTAGTCACTATTATTGATGAATTAATACAGCATATTAAGCCACAAAACACAATGGTGGTGTGGGTGTAGATCTTTTAGGTAATCTCTGGGTATGTGCACATGTTGATCAGAAACGAAGGATAATTTGTGGCTCAAAGTAAAGCTTGGATCCAAGGCTTGTTACAACCTTTCTGGTGTGGTCAGTCTATGTTTTAGTGTGTTGCATGAGATTAATTCAATAAAATAAGGATTAGAGTGATTGCAATCTGTCAGAAAACAGAATTTGGAACTTACGCTCTAAAGTAAAATTTGTTCACAACTGTTAACTGTTGGAGTAAAAAGTATCAAACACACAGCACAGCAGAGGGCAGTAATGTACATACATTAACACTTTCATGTTTCTGTTGTAAGTTTCTCTACTTCTATACTTATTTCAGAGAAAAACTCATTGGTTTGGTTTCATGTCCCCAAAATGCTCCAAAGATGTAGCTTGTCAGCTACCTGCAACTTCAACAATATTCATTGGATGAAGTTACACTACTAGGTCACTAACAACAAATACTATAATAGTCTCATCCTCTGCATGAAATACATTTATGCAATATGTCCTGTGACTCTATCTGATGTCACTATCTTAAATGACATTTAACATAAAAGAGAGAAGTAGAGGCTGGGCAGACGTGATGGTGGCAGCGGAAACATGGGGGCCTCTTCCTTTACAGCTGCTGTTATAGTGCCATATGTGTGCATATAGAGTTATTTGCTTTTTACTAGCATATGGAAAGTAAAGCTAATACACAGGAAGGAAGAATGAAATGAAACAGTTTTTCTACAGTTGTTGAAAAATATATTATGTCTTTTCCATTTTTCTGTATTTAAGGTGACACCAGTATGATCCTTGAAGAGTCTGTGAAATACTTTGTCACTGCTAACATTGGACGCGCTTGCAGTGTAAGCCTATCCAGGGACTTCATGCTGCTTTAAATAAAAATCTTAATTGCCCTGGGTTGTAAAGTGCAAGATATCCTTTCAGAGAAAAGGGCAGCTCTTCTTACAGGCAACCAATAACCTAGTTGTCCTACAAGTATATGAACTTGGAGTTGGGAGACGGCAAGATGTTAACCAAGCTTTTCATAATCACATAGCAGCATGTCAGCTCTGACAGACCTAGCATTCTCCATTCTAGAAAAGAGGTAATATAAGAGTTTAATTTTTTTCCTTCAAACATCTCAATTGTAGAAACTGACTACAAAGCTGAAGCCAGATTTTATTCTATTAATCTTGTTTTTTTTAAAGCTTGGATCCAAATTCATTTCATGCTATTTTTAAAGACTATTATACAAAGTGCCTTATTGAAGGATCTCTTTTCTCCACTCTGAAGAGCAGCTGAACTGTTCCTAGCAGTCGCGGTGAAACAGAACCTGAAATCAGCACACCACTTTGGATTATGTTCTAGAAAATTGCAAACCAAAGAAATCAGCAATCTGGGTGTTTTAATATTGTGTTTTAAGTGTGCTGGATATTCCTTGCTGGAGGTTAAATTACAAGAAAGGTGAACTGGAGTGGATTTGATATCATTGGAAACTATACAGTTTCTCTGCTGGCTCTGTGTCTGGCAACTCCAGTTCTGAATTGTGCTTGATGGGGGTTTTTCTTAGGGGTGCCAACTTTTCAATTAAGGACAGAATACTAGAGTTGGGGGACTTGGCTTCTATGTGCCAAAAGCCATATCGGCTTAACCCCCAGACAGAAATCTGTTGTCCTAATAGTTGCCTTCAGTGCTACATAAAGAAGAACGGCATAATTGTGCAACATAACATCTAAGATGGAACTAAAAGAGGCTCATCATACCAATGGAGTGGTGCTGCCCATTGTGGCTGGGCCTATAGACTGTCTATCCAGCCCTGACCGAGAGCATCTCGTTGAGTCTTCTGATTTTTTAGAACCAGAAGAAGGAGGAGGTATGGAAGTGGTGATAGAATCCCGAGCCAATGCAAAAGGGGTGCGTGAAGAGGATGCCCTGTTGGAAAATGGCAGTCAAGCTACTGAAAGTGATGATACTAGTACAGACCGTGGTCCAGAACCAACCTCTCCTCTGAAAGAGACTTCTTTTTCTATTGGTCTACAAGTCCTTTTTCCATTCCTGCTGGCAGGGTTTGGAACAGTAGCTGCTGGGATGGTGTTGGATATTGTACAGGTAAGACTGAACTCTTTCACAAAGTATGGTGTGAGGTACTTATGAGTCTGTCTGCTGCAAGTGACTTAATCCCACTCCTTGCATAAGTAAAATACTAAACAAGCACTTATCATGTGGCTCTTATCATGAGTCTTAAAGTTTTCTTTTTAGTTGATAAATTGTACATTCTGGAATCAGACATATTGCTATTATTTCTTAATTGATTTTTAAATAAGAATCACACCTTAAAAATTAAGATGGAAAGAATATTTGCAGTTTCTGGATGAAACTCTGTTCATTCTCTATTCTCCTATTCGTTCAAGATCCTTATAATTTTCAATTTTAAGCAATTCCAATAAGTTTTTATCTCTTGTTATCAAGGAGTATTTTAAAATATTTTCAGGATTCTTCTCAAAACTCATTTTAAATAGAATAAAAATGTTCTAAGTCACAATAACATTTTCAGTACTTTCTTTGTATCTTCAACATGGTCCATCTGAGATGATTCTGATTGCAGTAATTTGTAATTAAGTGATCAAAAGTGGTAATGATATTAAATGTTGACAATCAGAGTAATTGCTAGATGGCCAAAAGACATCTTATAGCTGAGAATTCAGAAGCATCCTAAAGTTTTTGCAGTCCTGATTTGGCTGTGCCCAAATTCACGTTCCTCCTTCCATACAATAAATATTAAGGCATGCCCATTTGAGGCTTCCGGTAGATTACTTGAAATCCTAGAAGACATGTAAGAGTAACCCATTTTACAAATTAAATAACTGAATTTCTAGGATTCCAATGTCACTGTCCTCTGAATTACTGGGCAATGAGAATTTATGGTTGAGTCATATTAAAGTTCAGGATTACATCTTGTTTGTTTCCTTTATTCAAGAGTAGATCTTTGGATTTGCAGAATCTAATTTATGGCTTTTATAGGAAATAGTCAATGGCATACTATCATCAGTGATCTTGGTTTTAAGTGTTATGTCCAAGGAATAACAGTTATTTCTTAGGCACTTATAATATTTCCTTTTGTTGCAATATCTATTCAACTGAGCCAGCATTAAATATTATCTTCAGGGGAAAAACCTGTACTTTTGACCATTGATATATCACTTTTAAAATGTATCCATTGACATGACAATTTTAAATTTTTTAAAATTAGGTAAAGAGATTGCTGTTGTCCTTATTATACCTCAAAATGCTTTTACAGGTAATCCTGGATATAGGACCACAATTGAGCCCACAAGTTTTATTGCTGATCATGTGACCATGGAGATGCTGCAACACAACAGTCATAAGTGTGAAAGACAGTCACTTCTTTTAGTGCCATTGTAACTTTAAACAGTCACTAAATGAACAGTTGTAAGTCAAGGACTACCTGTAATTTTTTTAAATATAGGATATCTTTTATAGCTTGAGATCAGGGTCCAATATATCCTTGAGATTCTTTCAGAGACTTTGCTCCACTTTTCCCAATTTCCAGTGAAGTGAGAATGATAGCAATGAAAAAATAAGTCTTTCTTCGTTGAAACATCATAAAATAGAATATCCTTCCCTAAAGCAGTTGAGCAGTGCTATTCATAAAGTCATTTTTGATTACAATGACTTTTTTGTGTATGTTTCAGATAAGCATTTTGAACTGAAACCCCCTGTATCTAGGTAGTCTTATCTGTAACCACTGGGTGAAACGGATGTTGATTTTAAACTGTTATTTCTTTTATGGTGCTTCTTTATTTTATACTTGTGGATTGCCCTGACAACCTGTTGCCGAAAAGCCTGTACAAAAGTTATGAATATTCCAGTATGTTAACAAATAAGTCATAGTTTTTGAGGTCTAAGATCTTAGGAATCAGGAAAAAAACAACCTTTGAATAGTTCAGCCTTTGAACAAGTTGTTGAAGGAAGCTGTAGGGATTTTGTCTGGGTGACTTTCAGGGGAAGATTGGTTAAGACTACCAAGAAGATTTTAAACTAACATATTTTTTTTTAGGAAAATTAGATTAGGTTGTACAAGTATAAAAAGTTAAATTCTGGTGGTTAGTTTTTTCAGGCATGCTTACAGCTAATTTTCTGCTTCTACAGCTCTGTTCTTTAGCTCCATGAAGCCAAAGTTCCTGGTGTTATGAAATATGTATAATTGTATACTTAATGGAGGGAATCCTGGGCAAAAGATCACTGTGATGGAATATAGTAATTTGGCACTGGGATGAACAGTGTCTTGTAATGATCAGGTTACCCCTTAGCCATTTAAAGTTCTTCAAGTATCTCTTGAATGATTGGTTTGCTAAAGGGGTGTGGTAAAAACATGAGTTGATAGTTATGCATGAACTCTAATTCTGAAAAATGCAGAGAGAAGAATGAACATTGTTTTATGTAAAAGAACCTTTATCTCCTTGTGAATTGATGGATAGTAGGTACTGTTTATGTAAAGTGAATTGTATCTCTATTTGCTTACAGTGAAACATCTAGTGAATAATATTTTGGTTATCTTAATGGAGATGGGACCCCATTGTTTTTATCATTTCAATTTGAACCAGTTTTTCAATTTCATGTGGAAGTTCTCTGAACAACTATAATATATACGAATAATGAGTTGATCATTTTTTAAATTACCTGCAAGTAACCCACAATCCTACTTAACTCTGATCAGAGTTTATAGTATTTGGTGACCAGCATAAAAAAGAGTTGCTTTCATCACCAATGCCTGCTTATTTATAGATAAAATGTTAGAACTGTTTTAGAAAAAATGAAGCTCCAATACTGTTCAAGAGCACTAAATTAATGGATTGTGAGACATTAAATTTCAGAACTGGAAAAGTTCCATCCAGGAGTGTTGTTTGCATTAATACCTACTGGCCCGCCCTCTGCCTAATTCTGGGAATGGTTACTGAGAAATCTATACTGTGGTTTCACAGGTCCTGTGATTTGGGTATATCAGCTTTCAGTGTTATTTGCTATTCAGAAGATGTCCTTCCCCAAGTAAAAATACATAATTCATTATTGGTATTTGCAATTTTCTGTGAAAATACAGGTAACATAACTAAGGGAAGTTGTTAACTAGATGAATTTGTTAAAATTATGTCAAGGTTTGTTTTGCAGCTGTTACAGGTTTGTGTGCCAATTATACAAGAGTGGCATGCACAACATTTCCATTACAGAATCTTTCTATTTATTTATCTAATTGTCCTGAGACACAAAGCTGAACTACTGTCTAATGGTTGTAATTTTACTCCCATTTTGCTTGTAATGATCACTCATGGGAGGTGAACTGTAAATAATGTGTTGCCTGAGGCAGAATAAGTGCAATTCATATCCTCTTCTTTCCCTTCTTTTCCATCCTTTTAAGGTGATTTGAGGAGCTTGTCTGGTCTTTAGATATTGAAATCAGAACAGATTTCCTTTCACGGAACAAATGCAATGTTCTGTGAATGGGAATTGATGAGAACCAACATGTGATTACAGGAATAGGATGTAATTAATACAAAAATATAAAATTGCTATTGACCTAGACTTGTAACAAGTATTAATGGTTCAATATGATCCATGTCTATTTATTTAAGCATTTCAAGAAGATAAGTTTCAGAATAGGCCTGTACAGCTTCTTAATGGATATTGATATAGATTAGGGGTCTCAAACTCGATTTCATTCAGGGCCACATCAGGGTTGCATTTCACCTTGGGGGGGGGCGGGGGGTGTAGCCAGAGTGGGTGTGACCATCTCAATGTCATTCATGTATGCACCCCACCTATGGCAGCCTGAGCACTCTGCCAGTGAAAACAGAGCTTAGGAGAACCTTATGCAGCCCTCCCGAACTCCATTTTCACTGGCAGAGACACCACGGGCCGGTCCTTCATTGTTTCCAAGGTGACCCTGTGGGCCTTGAGTTTGAGACCCCTGATGTAGATGGATTTTTATGTGTCAGATAATTTAGATTCCCTTTAGAGGGAAAAGTAGTTGATGAATGAATTGGCCTTTGTTGATACCTGGAATAGATAATCCATTTTGAGATTTTATGGTTACAGATTACAGTAGAAATGCATAATTTTGAACAGATTTGACTTTATCCTATGCAACTTTCAACTAGTTAAAGGGGAAAGGACCTAAAATATATGGACTTATTATTGGAGGGCCATACATCTTTTTTCTTTTCCATCCTTTTCAGTCTAAGACAAGTCTTTTCTCTCTTAACTACCCTTAGAAACAACTAATTATTTAAAACCATGAAATGTAAATTGAACAAATAAATGTAACAATGCATTTTAGGAGTTGAAATTCCCCCCTTTCTTTTCACCAAAGTATTGTATTTTTTTAAACTGTAAGACACCGTGATTCTGAATGGATTCAGTAGCACACAGATTTAATAAATATGCACATAAATGTTGTCAGATGTAACCCCACAGTGCTTTCATATATGTAGAAACTGAGATATTCAGTAGTGTTGTGTAAGTCTCTGCCAGTCAGCACTAAAAATAATCATTGAGGTAGAAGAACATGTTGGCTGGCCTCAGTCCATGACTTTTAAAAGATTGCACTACAGTGGGTGAAAAAATATCTGTAGAGGTCATGGTCTAAATACCCTTTTTCTATGAGTAAAAACTAACACTAAACTTCATATAAGCCTTCCTTTTAATATTTTCAGTTTTAACTGAGAAAGCTATGTTTTGAAGAACAGATCTCTGTTTTGAAAGAAAAGAGTCTGGTTTCCTGAGAATGTTATTCTCAGCTCCAAATGCTTTTCGTTTATCTTCTGCTATGAATTGATTCGTTGTTTCTAAGGATAGTTATGATCGTAGATTCATATCTTAAATCCTTTGGAATTTCAGGGAAGAAATCTTTGTAATCTTCTATCAGAACGTAACCAATGATATCTTTTACTGTCCAAGCACAAATGACCTTTGTGGCAGATAGATACCCAGCCATAGATATTGCATCATAGGAGCTAAGCAAGAAAATACGAAAAGAAATAATAAAGTAAAAGTAAAGATATCTGTAAAAGCTACACTTTTATATCTACATCTCTACTGTATATCAGTGTGTGTAAAGTAAAAACAAAATTTCACTTTGAAAGTACTGATATATCCTGACCTAGCAAACACCAACTTGAAAAGAAGTTCATGGTGAAAGTCTTATTGCTAAAGTTTTGTGTAAATTCAGTAACTGTAGCTTAATCATCAACCATGATTAAATAAACAGTGGTTTATTGAAATGTGTGAATCTAGCCATTATGATAGAAACTGATGATGAAGATTTAAAATAAAGATTTAGATAAATCTAAGAAAGATAAGAATATCAGTGGTTATGCCTTCTATAGGTAATTCAGGATAGAGGCAATAGGTTACTCTATATAGTTGTTGAGGAAGAATTTAGTTCTGTCGTATCCTTCTTGTGGATTGCCTGTAAGCATCTTGTTGGCTGCAGGGGATACAGAATGCTGAATTAGATCCAGCACAGCGCCTCTTGGGTTCTTGACTCAGGCATCAGTTCTTACTGGAAGGTTAATTTTGTATTATTTTGAAGGCTTTATGCCTTCTCTGCGGCCTTTGTGGCTTTCTTTTCTATTCCAAAAACTCTTTGCTCTGTAATTATCATTGCTGAAGAAAACCACATTTTGCCCTTTATATAGAGTGTTCAAGTTTATCCTGGAAGGGACAGGATGTTTACAAGTCATTGGGTGAGTGGAAATGAGTTTATGTCTGTTAGTTACCTCAATTTTTTTCCTTTGCCTAAGTTTTAATTGGAAGGTGTACCTGTAATCTCTTTATGGGAAGAAAGGCGAGACAAAATGAAAAAAATGCAGAATATCGGGGGAAATACCTTCTTACTGCTGTTCCTGTTCTAGACTTCTGAACTACTACGTTTGATTCCTACCTATATCTCATAAATCTCAAAAGTTGCAATTTTATTTGTTTCTTACATGCTCAATTCTGATAATTGAATTTGACTCCCAGAGCCTTGCAGATCAGATTGCAGCTTTAATCACTTTAAATTCTGTAACTACACCTTGAATACCAAGAAGCAGGCATTATGTGACCAGTTTTGTCCTACTTGGCACTCACAAGACATTGGTAGCCAGATGTTATTCTATGACATTTTAATCTTCTACCATGAATTGAACTCATGAGCCTTTGAACTTTAGATGTTTATATAGCTTGTATTAATTTTAGGAGTTATTTGAGATTTGCAGGAAATAATATATAGAATCTGTTAGAATGATATATATACTCTGCTTAAGGTCTCAGAGTAGAGAGATACAGATGTTACATTATGTCATGTCCCCATATAAAACTTCATACAGGAAGTGTGCCATGATGTAGCATTCATATGTCTTTACTCTAAAATTTTAAGAACATAGATTTTCTAGAACATTGTGATAGATACATCTAGACTTTCAAAAGAGTTATAATTGCTCTTCATTGCGTAGGAGACAATTTTTCGTGTCCATTTTTATACATTTGTTGCAATTACTTCAGCTTCTTTAAAGCCAAATAACCCTTAATCATTGGTCATAAAGGTTTTGCCCATTGCAAAGGATTCTGTGACTCATTCCATAATATGTATATTCTGTTGCCCTCTATCAACATAAAAATAATTTATTCTATTGTTCAAACATAGCCAAATATCTTCTGTTCTAAGTAGCAGAACACCAATAACAAGACATGTTCTTTTTCTGATAGCCAGTCTGGTTTGGCAGAATATCTTGGTAAGTGTTGAAAAATCTTAGAAATTTTAATGATATATTTCAAAAATAAGTCTTTCCTGAACAATCTCTTACTAGAACCTGATGATTCCCTTGGTTTTACAGCATTGGGATGTCTTCAAGTATGTGACCGAAGTATTTATCCTGGTTCCAGCTCTCTTGGGGCTGAAAGGGAATTTGGAGATGACATTAGCTTCTCGCCTCTCTACTGCTGTGAGTATTTTGATCATTTGTCAAGAGATCTTTTCTGTGAACATGTTTTCAAGCAGAATTAGTCACTTCCAATAAAAAGTGAAGCAGCTAAATGTAATTTTACAAGCAAAAATTATCTACATTTGGGATGTATGTATGTGCAACTGTTCTCAGTTTGATTAATGAAGCATTATAAGGGCAAGTGTTTACAACCACAATATAATTTTCTACCTTATTATGACATAGCTTAGTACTGCTATGTACTAGAGTCTATGTGTAAACAGGTAACTGTATTGTCATATTTTTCTCCAGAAGCAGACAGAACAATAAAAACAGTGGCCTAGATTCCTGATTATCCACCAAAAATTCACTGTTCATGTTTTCTTGCCTTCCATTTGGTCCATGTTACTGAAAAGCCTACTTATGAGAATTTAAAAAATCTTATGAAAGGTATAAGATATAGTTGGAGGAGTTCAATAATGAAAGCATGGAGGCAGACAGCATGTCAGTTTCTTTTAAAAAAAATAATGTAAGCTCATATTTTGCTAATTTTCATCCTTTCTTTCTTTACTTTTGTGCTTGATGTCAAGTTCCAAGATCACTAGTTGTATGAGTACCTCTTCTTCTGAGATATGACAACTGATTTGATATTTTTGTAATTTTCCAGTACTTCTTAACTGCCATTATTTCAGCATAGAAAAGCAGTATTAAATACCTCAAATTTACCTATTAAATTTTAATACCTCAGTCTATTCAAAATAAAGTTACCATACTTTGCTAAATAGAGAGAAAAGTTGTAATAACCTATTACTTGAGAATGATAGTGGGGGGGGGGGGGCGTTCCAATGTGATGAGCCAGATGATTAGGTCTTGGAAGTATCTCTTTATGTTGAAACTTGCCTTGAAGAAGGGTAGGAGTCTAATAAAAATATTCTCAACTATGGATTTTTGTTTTTTCTATGATAGCTGAAGTGGCAGTCTATTTTTTAAGGATAAAAGGCTGACCTATATAAGCAATTTAGGAATCATGAGAGAAATGTAAAGTTGCTGGTATATGACACAAACTGCAAGATTGCAAGTAGCCTCGAAGGGAACGGTTTTGGGCAGCCAAAACAAAAATCTAAGTTTCAAGATAGGGAATCATTAGCTGAAATCGCATTTGTGCAATAGTGATCTAGCAAAATATTGGTTACTGCTTCAGGAATTCTTTCATCACAGGGACAACATCTTGGTTCAAATGGAAATACCAATGTCAGTGATAATGAACACCAATGCTGAAGGGCAATCAATCAATACAATTGGCCTATTAGAGTTCTGAAGATATACTAAAAGAGAATTGTAGTAGAAATGTAATGATTTTGGCTTTCAGTGGCTTAGGTCATAATTTTACTTAGCTGTGGTTTGTTAAGTAAGCAACAGGGACTGGCATCATTTCTGGATCGGGGCGCTCTTCGCAGAGTCACTTCTGCCCTTGTAACCTCCTGTCTGGACTATGCCAATGCTCTCTACATGGGGCTCCCCTTGAAGAGCATCC
>JAEANM010006617.1:0-18449 GCA_017656035.1 Myanophis thanlyinensis | reverse complement strand
TTTTAGAATTTGTTATACTCTGTTTTTACCTGCTGTGAACCGCCCTGAGTCCTTGTGGAGATGGGGCGGTATATAAATGTGATAAAATAAATAAATAAATCAAACTCTAAGCCGAATAGGCTGAGCAGTCTCCCAAACAAGAAAGATACAGAACTTCCTTCTTCTCTTACTCTCTCAATACTCATCATTTTCTGAATTTTATTACTTAAAACTCATGATATATCTGGGAACTCAACAACTAGTATGCAAAGAAAAGAAGTTAAAAATTATTTTAAACTTTTTTGTGCTTTTCAAGTTCTCTGCCCATTATGGATTTAGGACTTCCATTTAGACTATTATGTGTGATTGGATAATGCATCATTCATCACCCAATCACACATAACCAAGAGTTTAGTGAGTTCTAATCCTGTTTTGGCTATGAAAACCAGCTGAGTGACCTCAGGTCAGTCACGCAGTCTCAACACAACTTACCTCACAGGGTTGTTGTGGGGAAGATAGGAGGAGGAAGGAATATTGACATTTTGGGTTGTTTATAAAAATAATAAAAGTGGGCTATAAATAAGTTTGTCTGAGGTATAACCTTCATACAACCTAATTGGAGAGGGTCAGAGAGCAGGAATTGTCTTCTTTTACCATGCCATCCTCTTGTGCCGCATTATCAAAGAGAAAGAAGGAGGAAGTTACAAAGTGTGAAGGCTATTGTCTTTTTTTCCTTTTTAAGTTATTTTTTATTTTTGAATATATATAAACATTACATACCTTCAATACATGAACAATGTGATTTCTCGATGTTAATTTTGATATCAAATGATAATGTTATCTTTTATATTGAATTCAATAGATGGACAGCCCAGTTTTGGGTTACCAGGAGATGGAATTTGGAAGAGAGGGAACAAAATAGCTCCTCCTCCCTTGGCCATTCCTGTTGTTGATTAGTTCTCAACTTTCCTTAACTCTTTTGCCCTAGCAGTTCAGTATACCTATCAGGTGAGAATCCAGATGTTGAACAAAAGAGAACTTTTCACTATTTGCATGCTTTATTGCTCCAAGAAGCAAGCAGAACCTATAAGTTGAGGCAAAGAAAGCAGTGATGGTTTTGGGAAGGAACAACTGCTGTGTCCTCAAAACTATTCAGTAGGATTTGGATAGTTTTTAATAACTCATCCTTTTGATTGCTCATCCTCTGCCTCCCTTTTAAACTGCAGCCTTTTTGAAAAAGGAACTAGTTTTAATTCAAAGGGAATGAATGAAATAGAGCTGCATCTCAGTCTTCATTTTCTCACTAAATTTTTTGGATGGTTGAGCAAGTGAAGCCCAATCTTATGACCATGACATCCAAAAGAAGTTTAACGCTAGACAAGAAGGGAAGTGCCTGTTCCTTGTTTGACCAATCATCTTTTCTGTACTACTACAGCCTTCTAAAGTTTTCTCCAGTATGTAACATTGTGGTCCATCCTACAGGTAGGGAGCGTGATCACCACTATTTTGTCCGGCTTTTTGGAATTTGATGGAAGTTGGGAAGATCTTTTTGCTTTGTTTTCTCTCCCTGCCCTCCAGCAGGTATTGCAAAGCAGGGACAATGATCAGTTTGCATGAGCATTACATATAATGTGTCTGTGAACAAAGCTTGCAGTTGGAATAGACACAGCTGTTTTGGCACCAATTTGGAAATGGCTTGCTAATGCTTCCTGTGATATGTTTTTTAACATATGAGACTAGCAATGTTTTATGGTGTTTTCCTGAAAGATAGCCTGTTTGGACAACCAATGACATTGACTCATGCAATGATGGTGAGTAGTATTTATGCCACAGCTGTGGAACTGGATTCATGTTGTCCATGCAGTAGAAAACATAATGTGGGTGCGGCTATAGTACTAGAAAACAAAACTTTGTATACACAGTTAGGAAGAATGTAACTTTCTTCCTGTCTATTGGTTCTTCCTTACAAATAGTCCTTCCTTGACTGGCTGTTAAAGCAGAAGTGATTTTTCTAATGGCTGACAGTTGCTCTTAGAATATTTGCAATGGAGTTTAAACTTAATGTAAGAATGGTTGAGGTCACACCCTACAGATAAGTGATCTCTCTCTATTGCTGATACAGATTTAGAGAACCAATTTCCTGAGAGAATGTTCATTCATCTTCTGTCACTTATTGTCCAAAAGAAGAGATGATTATCTTGCTTAGAGGAGACTGTTCTTTTATACAATGGCAAGCAGAACCATAGCTCTTTTAAAGAATGGTGAGCAAAGCTATGTTCCCTATCAAGGAAAGGCTGGCATGTTGTGATAGATTCCTACAATAATATACCGTATCAGTTCTTCTTGCTTTAATAAGAAGCTGTTAATGTTGGAATTATGATGTACTGAGTATGGAGATGGGGGACAAAATATACATAGTATAGGACAAGCCTGATTGAATGACTGTTTATATCTTGGGAATGGTAGAACCAAAGGACTGTTAATGCTCCTGTAGATATCAAACGAGTGAGATTCACAAATGAATCTGTACTCCTCAGTGGAACTACATAGAGGAAACAACGCAATGGGGTAGGCCCAGTACTCTTCAATATTTTCATCAATGATTTAGATCAAATTTTCAGATGACACCAAGCTGGCAAAAATAGCTTAAGATAGACTTGACCACTGGGCCTATCTAACAAAATGAAATTTGACATAGAAGTAAGGTTCTACATTTAGGCAAGAAAAATCAAATGCACAGGTAGTTCCTGGCTCAATAGTAGTAACTGTAAGAGAGATGTTGCAGTCCAAGTGGACAATATGAGCCAGCAGTGTTCTGCAACTGTCAAAAAACCAACTCAGTCCTAGGTTGCATTAACAAATGGATACAATCAAGGTCACATGAAGTATTAGTATCACTTTATAATGCCTTGGTAAGATGAGACTTGGAATATTGCATCCAGTTTTGGTCCCCACAATGTAAAAAGATGTTGAGACTCTTCCTAGAGTACAGAGAACAGCAACAGTAACAAAGATGATTAGGGGACCAGAGGATAAAGCATAGGAACAGTTGTAGGAATTGGGTATGTTTAGTTTAATGAAAATAAGGAACAGGAGTGACATGATAGCAGTGTTCCAAATCTAAGGGGCTGCCAAAAAGAAGAGAGGGTCAACCTATTTTCCAAAACACCTGAGGGCAAGACAAGAAGCAATGGATGGAAACTAATCAAGGAGAGAAGCAGCTTAGAACTAAGGATAAATTTCCTAACAGCAATTAACCTATGGAAGGGCTTGCCATCAGAAGTTGTGGGTGCTCCAACACTGGAATTTTTAAATAAGAGATTAGACAACCATTTACCTGAAATGATATAGGATTTCCTGCCTGATCAGAGGGTTAGACTAGAAGGTCCCTTCCAATTCTGTTTTTCTGTTTTTCTGAATTTACCCTATCAAGTAAACTTGGTAAAGTGCAAGTCACCTCTTAAAAGTTTTTTGCTTGGACAGCAACCCACTCTTACCTTTAGTTGTTTGGCTATGTTCAGTTTATATGGATTACTAATCTATTCTTCAGAAGTCTTGGTAACTGCACTTCCACTTTGAAATTGTTTCTGTGTCAAATTGTATGTCCTAATACTTGAGCACTACCTTGAAATAGTGAAAGATAAAGAGAAGTATTAAGCAAGAATCTTTCGAAATTTCCTGTGTGAAGATTTTTCCTGAAAAAAAAATAACCTAAGGTAGAGCACTCACTCATCACAACATTGTTATTACTTTTTATTTTTAACGAAGAACTCTTGATGTTAGAACAGATTTCCCCAAATTCTCAATTTTCATCAAATTATTCTTCCTTTTAAGCACCAAAGTAAATGTTAAATGTATTGAAAGAGAGGGCTGTGTAATAGATAATTGTAAACACCATGGCCAAGGCCAAATTGGTGCAAAGCTGATTCTAACTGACTTGGGGTGGCAGAGATTAAAGGAACAAGCTCTCCAGTTCACCCCGGGAATTTATAAATTCCCTAGGAGGTATCACCAGTAATTAGAGAATCTATTCTAGGACTTCAGCCATAAATCTGAACAATGGCAAGTGCAAGGGAAATCAGGAGATTCAGGCAGTTCAAACGAGTATAAAGATTTATTGCAAGTTTAAGCTCTCTACAAGAATTGTACCATCTAACGGTCAAGGAAAATGAGTGTGAGATAAGAGAGGCATTCAAGATGGGCTGGACTTAGATCTCTTGCCCGTCTACAGTGATTAGTTTACTTATGATACATTTGATCCCTCCCTCAGGCTCAGCCTGGTCATCTCCTACAAATATTCTATAATAAATAGATAAATATTGTTAAATGTTCATCTTTCATTTAATAAAGAAGTATAATTATCACAACATAAAGGTGCAAACAAATTAAATTTGTATTTCAAATTGTATACCAATATTTAAAAGCCTAATCTGAAAATTTACAATATATGCATATACAACGTAACATTTAGATCTATATTAAAAGCCTTACTTTTTGTAAACTCCAATGATAATTTACTATAGCTGAATAATAGATGTTGTTGTAATGAATGAGTTATTGTGCCATAGGCAAGCTCATCATGACAAGCAGTTTGGTTCTTGTAATAAAGCTATTAACTAGGAGAAAGTCCCACTGAAGTCATTGTGTTGTAATTCCAACCACAGGATGGTGTAGGCAGCTCACACCAATGTTTAAAATATATTTCATCATTAACCTCACTGCATCGAAAGTGTTAGACTTTGTATCTGAACAATATGATATATATTGATATGTAAGATATATCTATCTATATCATCTATCATCTATCTGATAAAGTCTAACACATTCAATGAAGTGCATCTAATGAGGATATGCATCTAATAAAATATATATATCCTCAACAGTTCTAAATTACAATGACAATGAAAAAAGTGGCTTAGATTGGTCCTCACCGGAGTGAATAAAAATTGATTTTAAAAAAATCATTTTTTTTTATTTACTGTAAATCAGATTTTGTTTTATTTTTATCAAATTTATTTTAATAAAATGCTTTTGGAGTAAATATTTATCTAAAGATAGTTTTCTATTTAAGATACATTAATCATTTAGTTTATTCAGCATGAAATGGAGTTTAGTTATGTAGCCTGAGACTGTATATTCTGCAATATTTACATTTTTGGTAAACTCAGTCAATGGATCCAAGCTCTGTAAGCTGAGATAACATGCACTGCATTGATGTGTTCACACAATGTCACAGTAACCATGAGATAAATCATAAAACAAAGTTCAGGAATATTCCTTTATCCTTTTTTCTTTTTTTCTTTTTGCAAATCTACATAAATTGAAGAAAATATGCATCTGTAGCAGGCTGTAAGTGTAAGGAAGGACAAGCAATAAAAATGAAAGCGAAACCTTTTAAACTTTGTGATCTTTCTGCACATAGCTTAAAGTGCTTTATTCCTCCCTGGAGGAGCTAAATGGCAGCAGGCTACAAAAGAGACCCGGTTTGGGAGTATTTTAATGAAGTTCCTCTACCTATGGGTGAAGCAGGTATGCATGCAAAATGCAAGCAATCCAACAGAGATAGAAGGCCTGGTGGCCCGAATGAAACAACATCATGAGTGCTGTGATAAAAGGACCATGTTTGAAGAGGCAGGACCTTCAGGTTGGTAAACTTTTTTTATTTCACCATATTTTTAAGACTGCCCTGAGGTATTGTTATGCTAAAGCAACAACATACATCTGCTATTGTTACTGCATGGCACTTCATTTTTATACAGTTGCCAAACAAAAGAAAAAAAGGGGGGGAAAATAATGAGTTGAAATATGCAAACATTCTTTTTTAGGCTGTACTGTATGTGAATACAATGAGAAATTCACAATAAGGATATGTGGTTTAAATAATAAAATAACAGCACTGATTTTTTTTGTTTAGGTGAAACCACCAGAAACATAAAAGATTCTGGAAACTATTTACTTTCTGAATCGCCATCCTCTTGTTCTACAGTTTCAGAGTTATCTCTCCAGGATGCTGCCTCAGTTACACCATTTACACATATCCCAATATATCACCTAAAAGAAAGAAACCATTTGGAACCACCACCATGGATAAATTGTGATAAAAACCAGCAGATTAGAAAAAAGAGTTAATTGATGAAAAAAATTGCTTGGTTTGTTTATGCAACAAACTTTTCTTTCCGACAACCCACACACTGTGATTTAGTCACTGACACCAGGAAAAAGTTCACCAAATAAAGTTCACAGCGAAATTGCTGGATAGAGTATATGATGAAGAAATTATGCAATGTGCAACAAGTCTTGAAGGTAAAATTGTTAACCTAAGTTTTGATGGGCAGAACAATGTCCACAAGGATCCTATTTATGTGCTTGTATAACAACAGAAGAAGGGAATGCATTCCTTGTAGAAACAATTAATACTTCAGGTAATGCACACAGAGCAGCATACTTAGAAGAAGTAGCAGCAAAAGTTATTTAACATGCAAAAAAAAAAAAAAGTCAAGTATGCAGTTTGGTCACAAACAAAGCTGCAAATGTTCCAAAATGAGAAGAAATTTAGAACAACATGAAGAAACTACCAAGCTAATAACATATGGTTGTAGTATTCATTTGATGCACCTCCTAGTCAAAGACTTGTGTCCCAGAAATAAAGAGTATTATTGTTGAAATTGCTAAATACTTCTGTAACAATCATTCTGCAGCATCAGCTCTGAAAATAATGAGAGGAACCAAGCTAATGTTCTCACATGATGTTAGATGGAACTCTGTAGTGGACTGTTTTGAGCAATATATAAAAGAACTGGCCTTATTCTGATGACTGAGCAAAATGGAGAAAAAAAATAGATGGCACTATCACAGCCAAAATCCTCAACATTGTACTTAAGAGAAATGTTGAACATATGCTGAGCATCCTGAAACCTGTTTCTGAAGTTTTAAATAAAATAAAGAAAAAATGTTGTTTTATTGCTGATGTCATTGAAATTTGGGAGGATCTGAGTGAACACTTAAAAATAACTACACACCAACAAGCAGAAATTACAAAATTTAAAAAAGCTAATGGGACAAGCACTGTCTCCAGCTCATTTTCTCGCAAACATTGTCAATATTCGGTACCGGGGTCAAACCTTAAGTGCTGAAGAAGAGGAGTTAGCCATGACATGGGTATCCAGCAATCATCCATCTCTAGTGTCAACTGTAATGAACTTCAGAGCTAGGGGGAACCATTCAAGAAACGTGTTTGCTGATGAGGTTTTAAAGAGACTTTCACCCGTGAACTGGTGAAAGTCACTTAAGCACTTGGATTCAGAAAGTGTTGAAGTAATGATTTCCCTTTTAACCACAGTGGCCTCTTCTGCTGGCATTGAAAGAATATTCTCTTCCTTTGGACTTGTTCACTGTTAGTTGAGAAATCGTCTGGGGCCTGATAAAGCAGGAAAGCTTGGTTTTATTTCCAGATCATGAACAAACAAGAGAACAAAGATGAAAATGAGTGAGCTGCAGAAGACCATGTTGGAAAGGTTTTTTTTAATGTGGACCCAACTGATATATTCAATTTAAGTTTTATTTGTTAATTTCAAAGCTATTTTGTTTATGGACTTCAGTTACTAAACATTGATGTTTAAGCAAATACAAGAATATGTAATATAATGTTATTGTTTTAATTAAATAAAAATTCTCCAACTACAAGGTTATACAATTACCACATTTGGGACAATCAGATCATATGTCACTGCTTTTAGCACCAGCATACATCCCTCTCAGGAGATGGGCTCTGCCTATAATAAAGACAGTGAAATCTTGGCCAGAAGATGCTTCCCAACAACTTCAGGATTGTTTTGAGAACACAAATTGGGACATCTTTTACCACCTGACTTAGAGGAGCACACTGCAGTTGTTCTGTGCTATATCAAACACTGCACAGATACTGTCACTGTGGAAAAACGTATTAGGATCTATCCCAATCAGAAACCCTGGATGACTAAGTAAGTCCAGCACCTTCTGCGTGACAGGACCAAGGCCTTTAGGTCCGGTGATGGGGCAAAATATAAAGTTGCCAGAGCTAGTCTGAAGAAAGCTATTCGGAAGGTCAAGACTGATTATAAGAGAAAGATTGAGGATAATTTTATAGTAATAACATAAGGCAAGTGTGGTGAGAGATTCAACAAATCACCAACCATCAACCGACTAATGTCATCTCTGCTGAGAGGGATTCTTTATTGGCAGAGGAGCTGAATCATTTTTTTGCTTGCTTTGAAATGAAGACATCAGAGATAGCTAAAATACAGCCACCAGCCCATTGTAGTCCCTACCTCATTGTGGAGTAACAGGAGGTAAGGAGCATTTTGAGGGCTGTGGACCCTAGAAAAGCTGACGGTCCAGATGATATCTCTGGCCGAGTGCTTAAAGAGTGTGCTGATCAGTTGGTTGGATAATTTACCAGGATCTTCAATAGCTCTTTATCCCAGTCCACTATTCCATCATGTCTGAAGGCTTCCACCATTGTTCTGCTGCCAAAGAAGTTCCCTATCAATAATCTCAATGATTATAGACCAGTGGCACTAACTCCTATCATCATGAAGTGCTTTGAGAAACTGGTCTTCCACATACATTTGATAAACACCAGTTTGCATACAGAACAAACATATCTACAAAGGATGCTATAGCCATCACTGTTCACACTGCTCTGACTCATTTGGAACAGTGGGGATAGGGATGGGGTGGGGTGGGGGTTAGGATGCTTTTTGTAGATTTTAGCTCTGCAGTTATCACAATCTTGGGCTTTCTTATTCAATCTGCCTTTGGATTATGGATTTCCTGTCTGGCTGCTCTCAAAGGGTCAAATTAGGTAATCATATCTCTTCAGCCCTTAGTCTTAACACTGGTACACCACAGGGTTGCATGTTGAGTCCCTTACTCTATACTCTTTATGTGCATGACTGCATTCCCAGTCATGCCAGTAACACTATTATTAAGTTTGCAGATGATACAACAGTAATGGGACTCATCTCTGGGGTGAATGAGTCAGCCTATTGAGATGAAGTGGACTGGTTGCTTTCGTGATGTGGAGACAATAACTTGGTCCTTAACATCAATAAAATCAAGGAGCTTATAGTGGACTATGGAAAAAATAGATCAAACATCCAGCCCTTGCTTATCAATGGAGACCAAGTGGAGCAAGTGGCCAGTTTTAAGTTTCTGGGCATTATCATAAAAGAAGACCTGACCTGACCTAGTGTTCACATTGCAGCACTGGCCCAACAGAGCTTATACTACCTGAAACTTCTCAGGAAACAACAACTAAATGAAAAACTGCTGATGACATTCTACCGCTGCACCATAGAGAGTATTTTAACTTACTGCACTTGTGTATGATTTTCCAATTGCACTGTGGCAGATAGGACAGCGCTCCAAAGGGTTAACATCATTGCCCAGAGGATCATTGGTTGTCATTTCCCCTCTTTGGAATAGCTTATCCTGGGCACCTTTTTTTTTAATTATTACCATCTGGCAGACAATACAGGACAATAAAAATAAGGCTGAAAAACAGCTTCTATCCCACAGCAATAACTATATTGAATTCTATCGTGTAGTGCAATATCAGGGGTTTTCAATTGTATAGATTATGAAGGATGTGTGTGTCTTATTTTGTGGTTATAATGTACACTGAAGATGGCATTTAATTTTGTTATATGAGGTGCAATGACAATAAAGTAAAATAAACTAAATATGTGTGATTAACCTATTAACCTAAAATCAGTACTGATATTGCTGTTTTACTAACCTGAAAGCTTATTACTCTAAACAGGAAACCTTCATTTTGTTTGCAAATAATAATATTAAAGATTTTAACAGCCAGCAAGAATGAATCCTTACATTTAAAGAGCACCTGTCATTTCAGATTCATCATGGCAGCACCTGTTAGCGGGCATCCAACTGCTGCCTGCCATGTCCCTCACCTTGTTGTGTCATTTGTGCATCACCAGCTGTCCCATTAAAGTGAATGGGACTGTTGGTGAGTCAACAGCAGACCAGAGGAGGAGCTGCTGTGGGACAGAGATGACAGTTGCTCTTTAAAAATTATGATTTAAACCAAGTGATTTAAATCAAGCTTTTTTTAAACTAGTGATTTAAATCAACTTGATTTAAATAAAATTCACCCTGGTCCTCAAACTTTAAACTGTTGCAGCATCATGGTCATGAGATCACCATTTGCAATGCTCCAAGCAAAGCCAATGGGAGAATGACTGCTGAATTAGCTTAACAACTGCACTGACTCACTTAACAGTGGCAAAAAAGGATGTGAACTTGGGCAAGACTCACTTAACAACTACCTTGTAAGCAGCAGAAGTTCTTGCTTAAGAATAGCAGTCTGGTCATCCCAACTGAGGTCATAAATCAAGGACTACCTATATAGTATTCCAGGTGAAACAAATTTCTTTAATTTTTGTTTTCATTTTATTAATACAAGACACATTTTAAAAAGACTTTAATATTGAGAGAGTGGGAAACTATTATTTATTTAAACAATTACATTTATTGAAAAATGTAATCCCCAGAATAGCTGGGAGCCAGGTGGCATATAAATTTAATAAATTACAATCATTATCATACTCTTAAAGAAGAAAACATAGGGAAAGGACATTTGTTACTTGGAGATCTCCCAAATTTCTCCAAAGTTTATTTAATGGTCCATGTTTTCAGAAAGTTTGACAAACTCTGTTCTTGTCAAGGGCATATGCACAAAATGGGTACTGAAGTGTTTTCAAATAGACTACAGGGTGTGAGTGTTTATATATCAAACTTAACTATATAAGTTAGACAAAAATAAACTTCTTTTCCCCAAGCAATATAAGTAACAATGTTTTGTTTAAATTTACACATTTTTATTTCCTCATTTGTTGTGTCCAGAAATTCTTTTTATGTTAGGTTTAAATTGTATGCTAACTATAAATAGCACATTAACAGATAAATAGCAGCTGGTAGGGTGGGGGAGAAATCAATGTTAATAAAAGACTGGGTAAGTGTTATCAGTTATTATGTTTAAGTATGACATGTGAGCACTGTTATTGATATAAGGATACTTTGAACTCTACAGATTTGGTAAGGCTTTTGTTCTGCAGTCATAAATATTTGCATTATATGCAAAAACAAAACAAAACACCACCCAGACTTGGCTATAAATATATTCCTGCTTTTCTTAGGCAGAATACTTTTTTTTTGTTGGAGTCTTGTTGTAACAATAGCATAATTGTTAGTATAAGGTCTAGAAGCGGAATTGCCCATCTGGCAGTTTCCCTGGTCAAAAGTCCAAATACAAATCCTATGTTGAACTATTCTATGCAAAATTCTGCCCATCTCAAGAACATGCAAAACTTGCCTTGAGGGATAAAAGCTTGAAGTCTCTTTGGAATTCCATCCTGCTGTTTAGCCAGGAAACCAGCCTTCTTTCCAGGTCTGGTAGAATTGGCTCCAATCCTGCCCTATTTGCTTCTTACAGTAGTACAGCAACTCCAACATTTTGAACACCAGGGACTGGTTTTCATGGAGAGCTCTGTTTTCATTGGTAGTTAAAACTGAGAACAGAGCTTAGGAGCCCATTTTTACTGGCAGAAGTACTGCTCCCATGACATGAGTGTTGTTGAACTGCTCACGTCCATCCTGACCATAGTCCACCCTGGCCATGCCCCACCCTGGCCACATCCCACCCTGGCTACCCAAACACAATCCGGATGCAGCCCTCAATGAAATTGAGTTTGACATCCCTAGATCATCTCCCTTTGATATACTTCCATCTGTTACTTCTTGTCCAACTCTCATGTGCTTAGGAGAACAGGTTGATCCTTGTTCTCTGTGATAGTCCCTCAAATATTGAAAAACTGCTATTATGTTACCTCTAGTCCTCTTTGTTCATACTCAGTCTAGCTTGTGTTCATCAGGAATGAACAGCCACTGTGTCATCTGTAAATGGCTTAATGTAGGGATTGGCAGTTGTTTCAGATGCCAGATACTACTCATGATCTCAAAAAAGTAAAGTTAAAATTTAATTAAAATGCAAATTAATCAAATTTCATTGGTCATGCTATTTTGATCACTTTACAAAATATATATTTATCAAAGTTCCATAAAGGATCTAAATGGGTGTTGCATTAATGTCTTTTGTTAAAGACTGTTTCAAAAGTGCTATGCAGTGTCCTACAACTTTAGTGATTTAATGCAATAAAGAATAATGAGTTGTTGGCTTGAATGAGATGTTTAGGTACAAGAAGGATGTATGTCCTTGTTATGATCAGTGGCGGGAAAGGCTGTTAACTTTCCAATCTGTAGGAGAAGAAACTGAGAGCTGAGTGAAGAGAGGATTCAGCCTAGAATTGTTACATGTCCACAAATGTTCCAAGTTTACATACCCCTTGAATTCTGTTGACTTTTATCTAGAGCCAATTTAGTGCTTATTGTTAGTTGACTAGATTCTTGTGCAATACAGCTCTATGTATATTTATTCATAAAAGCTTGGGTCCCTTTTGCACAGTTACTAAAAACTTTAGCCTGCCACAGGCTGGAGGAATTAACTGTGGATTGTCCTCATGGAAATCAAGAGATTGTTCTATTTAACCATCCTCTCAGTGTGATAGTAGGGAAACTGAGTCCATGAATTCTGATTAATCTTAACTATTACCTCCAGTGATCACTTTCTTCTATAGAGTAGGATGTTCTTGCTAATTACTAGATGGCTTATGCTCAACTTTGATTGTTGTAATATTGCAATTGCATAACGAATTTGCTGGAAGTGTTGTGTTTATATTTTAATGTATGTACTTCTTGAAAGATGTCATAACATATTAAAAATGTTTCAAGTAGATGGTAAAGATATTTTCAGTATAGCTGCCTACCAAAATTAGTTGCTAAACACAGTATGTTTATTATGTAATAATAAATCCGGGTCTCTAATTCACTATTTTGGCCTGTGGTTGCTCATTTCTTGGTGCTGAAGTCAGTGATTAAAGGTGATAATACTATTATCTTTGTTTAGTATGTCCCTTGTTCAGAATTTCTGGGATCATTCATATCTGTTGGGTGATCCAAGATTGATTATCTTGATTATGTATCATTTAATGGCTAGATTAAATGCAGACAATTTCCCCCCCTAAAAAATATAAGAATGATTCAACTTCGAGATTAAAATCAATATCTGTGGAAAAGGTGGGAATCCTTCTCTTCCCAAATGTAGAACTGCTATACAGCTTCATTGCTGTATTTCCTTACAAACAGACAAATGACTTAAACTGTTCTAAATAATCAGTACATTGAGTGCTCCCATTTTCTTTACTTTCTTGATTTGAACTTTGGGAAGAGGTTTTCATAAAATATTTGATTCAGATTTGCCAGAAGAATAAGGTGGGATCCCAAAAGCTGTTAAGTAGCATTCCAGGGCATGACTTTTTCTCAATAGCAATTTCCAGTGTCGGATTTAAACTCCTTGAAGGCTCTTAGTTTCAAAAACAGCTGTGTCACATGGTTTTAAAGAGCTGTACCATCTTTTTTACTTTTGCCAGTTCAGTAGTCCTTTTTTTTTTGTACGTGTCCCCTTATGATTCATACAGGAAAATTAATATTTTCTAAACTGTCCTTAAAGTCAATTTGAATTAGGATTTGTTGTCCTCAACTGATGTCATCTAGATGACCTTTGCCTAACATCTATGCTGTCTGTGGATGAGGCTAGCCTTGAGGAATACTTGGAAGCTACAGCTGGTAGAGAAATTCAGCAGCTTAGTTGTTTCTGAGTTCAATTCAAGGTGTCAGTTATTAGCTTTAAAGCACATTATGACATGGATTCAAGGTATCTCCCCAATGTGATAAATTTGCTTGATCTCATGAGTCAAGGAATTTTGGCTGGCAGAGTTAAGGAGAAGAGCCTTTTCCACTGTGGCCCTTTCCCGGTTGAACAATCTGCTTCCAGAGTTGAGATCTGCCTCCAAAACCTGGTTTTGATGGCTGACTTGGTGCCCTGATGAGGGCGTTCTTCACTGGAAGTGGTTGATGGGTTAAGAAAGAAGAGCTCACCTCCATGCCATCTGCTTCCTTGGTTTTAGTCTTTATTTAAGTCTTTTAATTTTAACTGTTTTTATATTTATCTTTTTATCATTTTGTAACTATCGCAAGTTATTTCATCAGTGAGAGGGATGGCATATAAATTTAAGAAATAAATAAAAATAAAACCTTGTCTTCTACCTGCTTTGTAATTGCAGGTGGGAATCTGGGGATCAAATGCAAATGAAGGTATGGAACATTTAATACAAAAAAGAGAGGGAAATTTAGCCTAAAAGGACCAAAATTTCAATACCCATAAACTATAAAAACCCATATAATCTTTCAATTCTTCAAATGCATCTTACATCTTTTCAACTCGATGCATTACTTATGTCTGAAAGGAGGGAAGCTATAACTTAAAAAATAGAGGTATCTATTAAAATATCTAATCAGCTCATATATTTCAACATATAATTTTCCAGGAAAGTACATTTACATTTTTGCCACAGGACTGTAATTGTGTAATGTGTCTGATGTGATATAAGAAACCTTGAATTATTTTTGACCTTGTTAAATGGTTATCACTTTAAATTGGCAGTCACGATTTGTATGACCAGTTAGACTGCATAGCTCTCATTCTTAAAGAAAAATGTAGTCAGGTAACTGTGTGTGTGTGTGTGTGTGAAAGCTGAAAGTAGGCCTAGAAATGTATGAAAGCTGAAAGTAGGGCTAGAAATTGTTATTACTAATCAAACAATTACATTGCATCAAGTATACAAGTTGTCTTTCGGATGTATGAGACTCCCTTTCTCTTGCCTATTTTTGGAGGTAATTTTCAAGGCAGACAACAAAAACGAGATCTGTATTGAATATATGTTGACTTTTTCTGAGCTTGTAGATTGCAACTATGCAGTAGTCCCATCAAAGGAGCATAAAATGTTCTTTAAGCAAGAAAGCAACAGCATTTTTCTAGACATATGGTATGTTCCTGAGCTCCATCTAGATCTCAGGGTTTGAAGACCTATTAAGCAATCCAAATTCATGAATGAATTAAGCCCCATTTTACCCTTTCTCCAACTTTGACCCTTACCTTTCCATACAACCCCTTAACTCTTAGAGTTCCACATTTATTTGCATCTCCTGAATGGATGTTCTGTGGAAATTTGCAGCCCATCACATAGTTAATGTATAATCTGCAGTAGCTTTATCTGTATTGAATGGCATTGCATGCTTGGTGCTGACATCCTGATTGCTTGGTAGATATTTAAAGTCTTCTGACAAGGTCCACATCATACTTAGCACTCATTTAAGGAATGTCTGGCTGTTTTGTTGGTAACAAATGCTATTTTAAGCAGATGTATAGGCAGATAATGAAGCAATAATTCACTCCCTCTGTGACTCCCCCCATTTATACATTAATTATAAAGATTGGTCCTTCTTAAAGCCCAGCAATGGCTTATATTTTAATTCTGATCATTTGCACATGTTCACATATTACCAGTGACAAATTTTTCCCTTTAGTGATGCTTTCAGTGAACAGTGAACATAATTAGTAAAACGTGTTTGCTTATTTTTTTAAAAATGTTTAAGTTTTTTTCAACATTTTATCTTACTTACACAATTTTTTCAATGTTTTGACATCGATGATAATATCAGTATATTTACATATCAGTTACATTTCTTATCTCTTACGATAACAATATATTTAATCTCTAAATTCATTTTCTAACCATTTATACCATCTGTCCCACACCAGATTTCGCTGTACACATGTTGTGCATTGACAATAAAGGATTGAATTGAATTGAATAATACTACGATTCCTTTATGTCTTTTAAATCCAATGTTAGCCTGTTCATTTCTGCATAGTCTCTAGCACCTTATCACCATTTCATTGGAAGGTATGGTGTTTTGTTTCCAATTTTGCGCAGAAGCTAATCTGGCTGCAGTCAATATATTTGCTTATTTATATAGTGAGAAGCTCTACTCCCATTTAGCGGAAAGTAAGTCTCTGTAAGCTTAGTAGATATATATGGGGTACACAAGAATAATTTCTAAAATATTTGCATTTCTTTTTATTGAACAATTACAAGTGAATTATGCATACGACAAATTTAAGATGCATGCATAAAATGTCAAAAAAAATAAAGACTTAGCAACAGTACAGATATCTCAAAATAAGGATATACGATAGTATAAATCTGAACCTCCCTATTGATGGCAGGAGTTGCCAGCTATGACTTTGGAATAGGAAAACCCATTATTGTGCAGCAGTAAACTTGCATTCTAGATGAGTAAGAATCTCTTAATGTGATTTCCCCTTTTATGCAAAGAAGGTGTTTTGATACACAGTGTTTTTATTGATTTTTTTCATTGTAATGTGTTTTGCTTAGTTTACTAGATTGAGTTTAGTTTATTAGTGCAGTTTTTAAATTAATTACACATGTATTTTTCAAGAAATATTTGTTATGCGAAGTGGTTTGTCTCTGCAGTCCTTCACTTAAAGTTATTTTCTTGATATGTTACATCATTGAGTGCATCTTCTTGTATCATATAATATTAATCAACAAAGATAGACATTGAGGATAATTATTCCACCTTTACATTTTTGAAATGTTGTGTGGAATTATTTATGACATTATGGAGGCAGCTCCTGTGGTATTCAAAAATGCTTGGTTGTTGCACCATTCCGGTTAATTTTTCTAATCTTTGCTCAATAGATGTAATCTTGCAAAATGACATACATGCTTTAAACAGTGCTATCCCATCTGCCTGTCTTCTTTTTTCCTCCCTTGCCTTACCCTTTTAGATGGAATATCAGGACTTTTGCTGCCACAAAGACCTGCATTAGTTTAAGACAGGGCTGTCAAACTCACTGCCCACGGGCCATATGTGTCACATGCTGGCCCCATCCCCACCCGAAGGGGAAGGGGGGGGAAAGTCCCAATATGTCACATGACATCACTATGATGACGCAAGTTTAACACCCCTGGTTTAGGACACGGCAGAGGTTGTCAGTCCATGTTATCGTTTCAAATTAGCAAGGCTGAAAACAATCAAAGATTACTTGAAAACGAAAATACTTCATATCTGAGTTTTTGGGGAATGAAGACGTGACAGTATGGAAGCACCCATACTCATCATCATTAAAATAGACACATTGTATAGGCTAAGTGGCTACTATAATTTAAGTTACTTTGATTAGTTGTGGCAAATTCTAGATCAGTTGTCCCCAACCTTTTGGGCTTTGTGGACCAGTGGCAGTGGGGTGTGTGTGAGATGGGATGGTACCACTTGCACAACCTGGTTCCCAAAGTCCTTGGTCTAGTACTGGGTCATGGCCTGAGGGCTGAAGATCTCTGTTCTAGATCTAATTTACCCATAGAAGTTCTTCCATGACTTTAGATTATTACCAAGATTTAACAATATTTTTTCATAAATGGGATATTTTCTTAATATCTTTTGATTTTCTCAATTTTCTTTTGATAGTTGCCTATTCTTCCCTATGGGTGAGACTTAATACTATCTAGGGGAAACAACATGGACTTTCCATTTATTATACCACAAACTGGTATATATCACAATACAATACCACAATACAATATATGATGTACAAATACCAAATTATACCTCTAAATAATGTTAGTGTTGAATCATGACCTCCAGACAGTTAGTAAACATCCAACGACCTTTCTTCTTTTGGGTTTAGTCAACTTGCAAAGCAAAAAAAATAATAATTTGTGATGACTAAATAACCCGAGATAATATTGATCTGGAGAATTTTTCAATAATCATTTTGTTCTCATTCTAGCTTTGTAAGCTAAACAACTGTGCTTCTCAGTTAGACATCAGAACAATGTGATGCACAGTGATGCAGTTTCTGTTTCAAATGCAGTGTGAAATGATGAATTGGTATTTTACAACAATTGTACAATGACAACGAAAGTACAACAATGGTCTGGAATAGAACAATTTTCCTATCATTAAAAGTTCATTTACTTAGTTTACTGATTGATTACCTCCTAGATCCGGTCCGGTCAGCCCTTGCTCCACCAGCCAAGGCTTTTTTGGGATTTTATTTTAATCTAAATTATACAAGAAAATACTTATCAGAAAGGGAAAACACAGAAGCCTGGAGAGAGCTAGTTTCTAAAGTCTTCAGGATTAAACTGATCTCAAAACAAATGATTCAGAAATATCTGGAAATGTTTGTTCTGCCCTGTCTGGGCTAGCATCCAGCTTGAAATACTCATGGATCTCACACCAGGAACTTTTTTTCAGTTTCACTTTATAAATTTATTTATTTTTATTTATTTACCATATTTATATACTGCCCCATCTCCCTAAGGACTCGGGGCGGTTCACAGCAGGTAAAAACAAAATACATAACAAGTTTAAAAGACCAATATAAAATCATTAAATTTGCTGCTTATTTAAAAATACTATTA
>JAEANM010006616.1:0-18451 GCA_017656035.1 Myanophis thanlyinensis | reverse complement strand
AGCCACTATCTAATTATTTTAATTGGTTTTTATAGAGTGAATTGTATATGTCTATTTTATTGGCTGTAAACCGCCCCAAGTCCCTAGGGAGAGGGGGCGGTATACAAATCATGAAAAATTAAATAAATAAATAAACAAACAAACAAACAGAGAGGAGCCGCCCCATTGGCTTCCCACTTTTCCTTTAAATCCTCTTGGAAAATTTCATGAGGGAACTCCTTCCATTGAGCTTTTTCAGACTGGGAAATGTGGGCAGTGAGGGAAACTTTAAAATGGTAGGAAGAGGGATAATAGAAAATAACACCAACAATAACATTACTGTCCCTTCCAAGAACCCAGTAAAACAGAATGTGGAGAAATTCAAAAGTAATTCTCAACATCTTGAAAATAAGATAGAAAAACAGAATTATAATTCATGGGAAAAGAAACCTAAGAAATTACAATACAGGTAGTCTTCAACTTATGACCACAATTGAGCCCAAAATTTACATTGCAAAGCAAGGCAGTTGTGAAGTGAGATTTGCCTCATTTTACAACCTTTCTTGCCACAGTGATTAAGTGAAACACTGCAATTGTTCAGTAACACTGAGCCTGGATTCCCCATTGACTTTGCTTGTCAGAAGGTCACAAAGAGCGATCACATAACCCTAGGACAATGCAGCCGTCATAAATGCATGCCAATTGCATCTAAATTTTGATCCCATGACCATAGGCTACTGCATCACAACTGATGTTGTGTGAAAATGGTCATAAGTCACTTTTTTCAGTGCTATTATAACTTTAAATAGTCACTAAATAAATGGTTGTAAGTCAAGGGCTCCATGTAAAGATTCTGACACAAAATTAGATCGTTAATACCGTATGTATTATTTTAGTATTTTATCATAGTTAATGTTTTATTAGTTCATTTGGTTGTAATCCACCTTCCATTGAGGACCTGTATACTGCACAAGTCAAAAAGAGGTGTGGGAAAATATTTACAGACCACTCACATCCTGGACAAAAATTGTTTCAACTCTTACCCTCAAAACGACGCTAAAGGGCACTGCACATCAGAACAACAGAAGAACATTTTTTTCCCAAACACCATCACTCTGCTAAACAATTCTCCCAACACTGTCTAACTATTTAATGGTCTGCATTACTATTATTCTTCTCATCTTTCCTATCACCTATCTCCTCCTACTTATGACTATAACTTTGTTGCTTGTATCCTTACGATTTATGTTATTGTTTCCTAATATGATTTGATTACTTATTTGTACCCTGTGACTATCATTAAGTGTTAATCATTAAGTTGTATCTTATGATTCCTGACGTATGTACTGTTTCCATTTATGTACACTAAGAGCATATGCACCAATGGCAAATTCCTTGTGTGTCCAGTCACACTTGGCCAATAAAGAATTCTATCTATCCGCCTAGAATCATTTCTAGATGAGATGGAATAAATTCATTATTTACTTATATTCCCACAAAAATTGCTAATGAAAGGGACAAACCCTATTGGGCAACAGATCTTCTTCAAGAATTAGTTTTAGGGAAAATAATTTTGATTCCCAAAAGTTGTTACTGGGCTCTGTCTTCTTTGTTTCTGTTGAAATAACTGGGGATATTTACAAGGAACATTATGTTAAACCATGAGTTATTTAACCATAGTTTATTAAGCCCCACTTAGCAGAGTTCATAAATCATGCCAAATTGAAATAGTGATTTACAGATATCATGCAGGATGCTAACAGATAAATAAACAATTTGTATCATTTAGAATTCATAATGACTGGGAGTTACACAGAATGAAGTCAGTATGAAATAAACCTTATTGTGACTTGCCACGTCCTGGGAATATGCTGAAAGGTTAGGGATATGGAGCAATCAGCTTGCAGATTTTTGTAACAGGGATTTGAATGGTGAATTCTGGAGAAAGATCTCATCGTAAGATGTCAAGTATTGTGAACAAGAGGTGGCATCAAATTGGCTCAGTCTCTGAGAACTCCATGAAGAAAAGCATACCATGTTCCGAACTTTATTTTTAAAAAGTTGAAAGTGTATGTTTTATTCATCCATCTGTTTCTGTGCCTGATAGTGCATTTTTCTCCATAGCATATTGTTGTCTTCTGTCTTAATTAGCATCTTTGATAGACGTACTGTAGGGATTGCAAGGAATTGAAATCTTATTGTAACAAATCTCCTTGGCTAGAGTTAATCATTCTTTGCTGGTGGGATTATACCATCTTCAGATTGTTTCAAATTTATCTGGAAGAATTGAGAGAACTTTAGTTGAGCCTAAAGTGAGAAAGTCCTTTTTTTTTCTTTAAAAAAACCACACTTTTCAATAGCTATATCCTAAAGTTCTGTTTAGCTAGAGGGAAAAAAGCTTTCAAATAATCATGGCAGTTCTCATCTGCTATATTTAGTCCTCTCGTTATCTTTGCAGAGTTCCAGGTCCCAGTGACAGAACCTGATATCAATAATAGGCTGGAGTCCTTGTGCCTCAGTATGACTGAACATGCCCTAGGAGGTAAAAGCTATTATTTTTTTTCTTCTCTCTTTTACGCTCAGATTAAAATTGCATCAAGGCTTTCTGATACTGTGATCCCCAAGGCGCAGACTCCTGCTACTTGGGTAATAAGGATTTAATATTTGAAAGCTGCATATATGCAAACTCTTACTTTTGCCATCCGAGTGATAATCTCTGCAGTTGCAGACTTCCCTTCTCTGTTAGGAACATCAACAGCTGGACATTAATTCAGCTTTAATCCAACCACATTAGAATCATGAGTGATATTCGTACTTGTTCCCTGATCTTCCCCAATAGCTCATCAGGTTGCTTCCAATCTGGGGGTTCACCTACCAGTATAATGTTGACTTTGTCCTGTTTGAGAATGCCTGTGTTTCTGGAAAAATACTAGAGTGTGTTGTCCCAAAGGTGCTTTTTCAAGAAGCAACTGGACTTTCTGGTTTTTAATTTAATTTAATTTAATATCAAGATTTCTATACCGCCCCATCTCCCAAGGGACTCAGGTATCTTTCTTTGAAGATGTTTCACTTCTCATTCAAGAAGCTTCTTCAGCTGAAAAAGCTTCTTGGATGAAAAGTGAAATGTCTTCAAAGAAAAACCAGAAAGTCCAGTTGCCTCTTGAAAAAAGCAGCTTTGGGACAACCATGACCTGGATGACTGGGAATCTCCATAGACAACTAGAATGTGTTGCCACTTTCTTCTCCAGTAGATGATATTTTGTCTGATTCCTCATCTATCACCTGTCCATTATCTATATCTCAGGTGGATCTGGAAGCATCTAGGTCAAGCCTTGATTGTAAGAAGAGTAAAATCACATAGAGTTAAAACAAACATTAAAAACTCACAAGGGTATCCACAGGGCACGGTAAAAAGAAATAATTAAAAAGTAGCCATAATAGTGCGTTCAAAACTCTGCCCTTTTTTTAAATGTTTCACACATAAATAAAAGCAGGCAGAGCTTTTATCAAAACATCATGGCCCCCATCTTCCGTTTTGGATCATATCCTACAAACACTTCTGAAAACATTCATTAGAAGCCACAGTTGCTAAAATCAATAAAAGCAGTAGAAGTCCAAACAGGAGAACCCTAGAAGATGAACCAGAATTTTAATGTGTAACAGAAAAGAGATGAAGCTTATGGTTTTTATATTCATGATAGAAAGTCATTCGCTCTCAGCCCAGCCCACCTCACAGGGTTGTTGTGGGGAAAAGAGGAAGAAGTAGGTATGTTGGATATGTTGGCTGCCTTGAGTTATTTGTAAAAAATATTAAAGGCAGGATATAAATAAAATAATAATATAACAGCAAATTTATTTAATCACTGTATGCGCAAATGTCCTGAGATTTTCCTGGTTTCTAAAAGAACTTCAATGGTTTGGTGCAGATGTGAAATTCAGCCAGTTCTCAAGGAGTTATTAGAAGAAATCTCCTTTTGTTTTCTCCTCACTTTGCAGGGTTAATCCTGTAAAGATTAATTTTGTAGGGTTAATCCTGCAAATAAGGCAGTTGTTTCTAGCATAATCTTTATTGCCTTGCTCACAGAAACTGCCTCTCTCCTTATTACATTGTAACTTTGGTGAAGTTTAATTCTGTGCTTGGTGATGTTTAATCCTGTGGCCATGCCCACAGAACCGGTAGTAAAAAAAATTGAATTTCACCACTGGTTTGGTGGAAAAGGAAGGAAAAAACCCTCTCTTGCTTTTAAAAGACATCTTGCTGAGACATTTCATAACAAGACTCTGTTCCCTATACACTGTTTTTAATTCTGAAAAAAATCAAGCAAGGATTGTCCTTTACATAACATCTTAAAGAAAGAGAAAAGGATTGAGGCGTTTGAATTGATTTTTTTTTGTTTCACATGAACATTAAGGAAGATAGGATTTTTTTTTTCTATTAGGATAAACAGTAGGAGAAATGAAACCTAGATATCTGACCCAAAGGCATTTGTTCGTCGGTCCACATTTGTTTGACTAACCATATTAACAGAGAGAACCATATATAGCTGGCCTTGGAGTAAGTGATGATTAAATATAGCTGTGGGACTAAGGATGGACGAGCTGTCTCCATCCTTAACAAAAACCCCTGTGTCTCTCCTCCATATGGGCTTATGTAACTTACAAGCCACAGCCTTACTAGCAGACTTCAAAAGTATTTCCTCTGTCTCGTTCCTGTGCTAAATGGAGAACATTATGCAGGTTTGTGAGTTAGAAGGAAAGGGAGGGGGGGGAAACAGGAGGTGAAGTTTAAATAGGCAGCAGCTCCTTTCCATTTCTTTTACGCTCTTTGAAGTTGTCCAGTGTAGGACTACCAGATCTAAGCTGCAAAAAGACTATTATCAATAATGACTAGATCAGTGTTTCTCAACCTTGTGGGAGTTGAAGTCCAAACGTCTTAAAGTCGACAAGGTTGAGAAACACTGGACTAGTTAATATTGAAGACGACATACAGAAAATTTAACTTCTTTGTCATCTAGGGATTGTCCAGCTGTTTTCAGCCCAAATCTATTGATGCACTTTAAAACTAAACAGTAGAAAGTATTGAGAGAGAGTGTTGCATGGTTCAGCACAAAGACACACAGTAATGTGGCTTCTTTTGGACACCAAAGGATTATAAAGGATGTCTTGTGTATCAGAACCAAGCCAGCTGTGGTTTATTCTGTTAGATCATAGTCAAGAAAACCATTGTTTGGCACAATGTGTGAACCAGTCTTTGATGCAGTTTACAGGGAGAGAAAAGCCATCAAATAGCAATTCCTACTGCTGAATGAAGACATTTATCTTGAAACAGAGGAAGCCAAAAGGTTTTTTAAGGGGACGGTTATAAAGCTACCAACTGTCCAAGTGTAAAATGGTCACTAATAAAACACACAGTGCAACTAGTGATTTTTTTTACAAAAAAAAGACAACTTTAATAAATAAACCAAACCTTTCTTTATCCACTCCGGTACATAGGAAGGGAACCACATTATTACCTCCTGCCTGTAGAAATTCCCAGGTTGGTTGTCTTATCAGTTCTAGCTAAAAAACACTGATTGTATTAGAATAGCTGAGCAATAAACTTGACCTGGTGAAAAGTATTTCATTCTGTCCCTGAGGAGCTACCAAGAGAAAGAAGGAAAAGAAGCTGGTATCAGAAGGTTAACAACTACGTGCTTGTCACTAAAGACAAATCCACACAACTTTGATGGAGTTACCAGGGTTGCTTCAGAGGGAGTGGCTGGATGGATGGATGGATGAATGTGCTTTGGTGTTCTTTTTGCTACTAGTCATAGATTGCCACCTGTTGGATTTGCTGAAGAATTGTCCCCATAATGGCACGTATAATGGTATCTTGTTCACATAATATTGGCAATGCTGAACAAATTGGAACAGGAATGAGTTTGGGACAGAAAAAGATTCTGCTCTTATCTCCATTTGTCTTGCTCAAGTCCCTACTGAATCCAATTCATTAGAATGATTGTTCCTTCACTTCCTTGCTGGGAATCAGTCTTCAAGGTGATGCCAGAGCTACCCCAGGAATGATTGAGGCAGTATTTGATTTTGTAATAAAGTTATATGTATCTCCTCATCATCATTAAAGATACAATGTCATTTGGGGGGGGGGGGTGATCTTCTCTTGCAAGCTTTCCTGTGGGAATATTGAAATCTAATGAGATTAGATATTTTTGCAAGGGCTTGGCCATGTACAGATATATAACTCTTTGTAGTTACTATTGAGCAGTATCCTGGATACTGCGGCATCTCAGGAGGCGGTACTGTCAACCTCCCAATCTGGAAAAATCTACTTTGATTGATTTAACCTGACCATCTGACTCAATGTCTTCCCAAGAGAAACCAAAGTAATACTGGGGTAGTACTGCAGTTTATCCATCTCCTCGCAGTGCAGTTTCTCTCAGCATTGCTTCGTTGCAAAAAAAAAAAAAAAGACTTGTAATGGGTAGGAGATACTGTAGTTCCCAGTGAATTTTTTACCCATGATCCTCATTGCCGGATATATCTGAGGACGGACTTGGTGAGAAGGGGTGGAAACATCCATGCCTTACTTCGCAAAAAAGGGTAGGTTGGTCTCTGCATTACTCTGTCCTCCTTGCTTCTCAATTGGAAAGCCATCTCTGCTGTTCCTTTTGGGCAGTGGCTTATCTAACAATGTCCAAATCCTTACAGATGGTGTTGACAGAACCTCAACTATCTAGAAGATGGAAGAATCTGCAGTGACAGCGCTGGCCGTGAGAAAATTTGGCTGCTGGACCAGTGGTAGATTTCATGATGAGTCCCTTGTCATGCTAAGGATCCCTGGAGATACATTGCATCCTTTCATTGCTGTTTCCTTCTGTCCTTCTCTCTGCCTTCTCTCTCTTCTCCGTCTCTGTTTCCATTGTGAAGGGCTGCTTATCTTAATGGTTATGTCAGAAGCAACACAGCAATTGTGTCATCAGAGATAACACATACACAAAGAAAACAACAACAACAACACTTGGAGTAAGCAAAGCAAGTTGGGGGACTTCACCTAAGGGCTGGCATCCCGGTGCATGTCTTAAAAGTATCTAAGGGCAGGCATCTTAATAGCAAGGGAGTAGGCAGGAGGTCTTCAGTGGGGGTGGGGCTGTTTGATTCTTCTATATGAAGGAGACCTTTAAGTATATTATTGACGCATGGTCAAGAAGAAGGGAATTGCACATTGTTTGCCTATAAATATGAGCTGTATTTCACTGACATTCAAACCACAATGGGAGCTGTGGTTTCATTGAGTGGGATGGAAAGAAAACTCAAAAGGCCAATTGGTTTTGCCTCAGTTACATTAAAAAAAAAACTAGCTCTGAATCCTGAGCATCGTTTACATATGAAGGTGGATAGAAAAGAGCATGTTGCACGTGCTTCAAACTCCACCTTCCTTCTTCTGCAGAGAAACAGTGGGGTAAATTAACCAGCCTAGTTTCCGAACTTGTCCTCGAGAGCCATTGTGCATGGCCAAAATCCCTGCCCACTCTGGGAAACTACCAGTGCCCCAGTCCCAATTGCCAAATTCCTGTATGAGATTGTATGTATGTGGTGCAGATAAAAATCTCTTGAGACATCCAGTGGCTGGGATAAGGGCACCCCCAGAAGGAAGGGATACCAGCAGTTTTGGCTAGAAGCAAGTCAGAGCTTTCTGATCTTGGAGGAACCAGGGATTCCCACTTTCCTTCTCATCTTGCCATTAATAATAGATCTTTTGCATGGTACCTGTGTGTGTGTGCGCGCGTGTGTGTATATTTTTTTTTCTTTTTGGCGTCATAGCAGGTTTTGCCTTTTTAAATAATGTCAAGTTTCTAGAGAATTTCAGGCACTTGTAACTTTTTTCTTGACTTTCCAAGCTGGGCCAGAGCAGGATGTCAAAGAAATGTTGTAGAGCAGAAACAAGAAAAGTTGGAGAGAGGGTCCTGTTCCTGTGATTTTGTCTGTGTGTGTGTGTGTGAGAAAGAAAGAAAGAAAGACAAAGGGGAGAGAGAGAATTTTAAAGATGCTTCATTGAAATTTGGCACTAGAGCATTGGGATGCTCAAGAATAGCTTTATGAAAGTTAGTATCATCTTAGAGAACATAGCTCTAAACATTTTTTTTATGAAAAAGCAGAGGCATATACACAATGGATATTTCTTCTTGATCTTGGTTTGGTAGCATTTGGAATTCAGAAGTTAGGGAAGCAAATTTACAACATCTGTTCTAACTCTACCCCTGTTCCAAAGTATTATCTACATAACAACTAAGAAACAATTAGCAAAATAGCATTATGACTACAGCTTTGCAACTGTTGTGTTGTAATCCAAAGATGAATAATAGTGTGTACCAGCTGCAATTGCTTCCAGGCCCTTCCCAAGGATCCCCAATCGGATTTAGCCCTAGAGAAAATTAAAGGAAAAATGAGGTGCCTTAAGACCAAGACCAAAATGCTGAGGACTTCAGCTATGCTCACGAACAGAGAACCTCATGTTGGTCTCTGCTTTAACCCACATTTTTTCACTTCTATACTAATTAATGTGCTAAGAGGAAGATACTCCTTTTAAATAGATATACATGTGTACATGAAAATGCAATATGTTCCAGTGCATCACCCATCAGATAATACCAAGTGATAAGGTGTCACTTAGAAATCAGTATTTCACTTTACCATTTCTGATCATAACAATGCAGAAATAATTGATGCTTCAGCTCTATGGTAACTGTCCAATCCATTCAATAACAAAATTACATTTTGGTATAATAACTTCCTGTTCCTGTCGAAGAAAAATAGCCATGCATCTTTTTATCCAAAAATGCATCCTTAGTCCTTGAGAGAGAGTGTGTGTGTCTGTGTATGTGTGTGTGTGTATCTGTTTTGGTTATCCATTTGCAGAACTTCCAAATGACTAAGAATCCTGTCAGTGCTCATCTCTCTTTCCACAGGATCAGTGTAGTATATAAAAGATCAATCTGAACTGCTTGGAAGCGCAAAATAAAGGTGATGTTTGAAACAACATAAAAGAAAATAGAATAGAAAATTGAAATAAAGTCAGTAATAAGTAAGTAATGATCCTCTGTTCAGATTTTTCTATAATAAGTTACCAATCTGGAGAACTTAGCTGTCATTAAATTCTAGCCTAGACAGCAGGAATAGAGATAGCATAAATCTGTCTCTGACATGACAAATCCTAATCTTGATTGGCTTTAGAAAGTCTCACAAGATCTAGACAGTAAATTTATAATTAGAAGCAAATAAACTTCATTTGTGATTTATTGCATAGCCCAGCCTTGGAGCTTAATCTAGACAATACTCTCTATTTGGCCTCATCACATGTTTTGCTTGCTCCAGAATGAAGACAACTCACTATTTCTTGAGGACAAAAATGAATGAAAACATTCTCAATTTATCACCAACCCTCTATAAAGACAAACTCTTACTGTGCATCTAAAATAGCATGTACCAGATTCTGCCTATACAAAGAGAATTGTATGATCTGCCTGATATTCTGTATTTCATTGTAGGCAACTGGCCACTGCTCACTTTGACTGGAATACCATCTTCCCTGTGATTTTTTTTTTCCTTTATAGACATTTAATCTTGGGCTGCTAGATTCCCTGTCCCATTGTGGACAAGATCTTTCTTTCTTTCTTTCTTTCTTTCTTCTTTTTTCTTGATGGTCTCATGAAAAGCTGAGCTTTTATTCTTGAACAAGTTCACCAGAATTAACAAAGTCTTTGCCAGTTTCCCCTTTTACTCTCAATTACATAAAGAAATGTGAAACTATATTTCTAATCCAATAGGTGGGCCTGGACAAGAAGGTGCCAACTGGAAAATCAGTGGATCAAGTCTCATACAAAAGGAAGGACATGTGGAAACACATGTGCTCAAAGACCCAGCCAAGGAAAGGAAAAATCAGTAATTGTGGTAATTGTCATCCAGACTGAACATTTGTCCAGCGTTGTTTGAAAGCTGAAGAATAAACTGATATTTGGACAGCTATTCTACCCAATTTCTGCATAGACAGGCAGGCAGTTTAAGGCTGTCATGGAAAACAATTATCTATCACTCTGTTTAAATTTAAGGTGCCATTTCAAAGAGTTGTTTTTTAAAAAAAAACTCTGAGGAGGAAAACACATGGGTTCTTCACACATCAAGTGTATATTTCCATTGCTTCTCCTTTATAAAATATCTGCAATCAATAACCAAAGAGTTTTTGCTCCTTTTGAGGAGAAAAGTGTGTGATTTGTTTACTCCTGGCCCTAGGCCCGAGTCAAACAAGTCTCTCCTTTGAGACTATCCTCTTGTTCTCAAGGTGCCTCAACTCCATTAAGAATACATGGAAAAGAAAAGACAGAAAGACAGTCTAACACAACTACAAAAGTGGATGGCATGGAGCAAAGGAGGGTGGGGTGTGAGCTGTAAGAACAGAGGCAAGTACAAGAATTAAGCCTACAGTCTAAAATATGAGTGGGAATGAATTGTGTTATTGATTCATATTCAGGGGAAAGGTTGGTAGGGCACTGAAGTAATTTAAGTTCTGTTCTTTGTCTCTTGGGCATTCCTGGTTGCTATTGGTTGTCATTTTAGATTGCTTCCTTAAGAGATTTAACAGCACAATAGTGGCCTACTCTTAAGAGAATGCTCCACATAAAAGAAGGTTAATATCGTTTCCTGAAGCATGTCCTTGTATTGAGGGAACGAATCTCCTGTTTCCTTGATAGTGTTATTTACAGAGTAGAAAAATGCAAACACTCTTGAAAACCAGAGAGAGACCCTGCATGCAGAGACAGTATAGAAGGACCCTTGTGCATAGAGAAACCTGAAGTCTGTGTGTGTGTGTGTGTGTTTGTTTGTGTGCATATAATAGAAAAAGAGCAGAATAGAAATATTTTTGGACTTTGAATTGTTTTTTTTAAATTCCTCTAAAGACAATGTAAAATCCCTGAACAGTTTTCAAAGTATATGATGGACACTATTTTATTTTCAGTCTATTGTGGGAAACGTAGGATGATCAAATGTCTGAAGGGACAATTTCTGTCTGATAAAATACCAGAGTGGATTCAACAAGCTTATCATGTGGGGCTCTGGAAATGTGCCTTCTCTATTGAGGCATCTACTCTCTGGAACAGAATGCCAGAAAGATCCATATGGCTCCCACCCTGGTGACATTCTAGAAGGAACTAAACACTGAATTATTCTCCCAGATCTTGGGTAGTATGATGGTGAGCTCTAGTAAGGTTTGATTTGGTTTGGCATGGCTTCTATTTTACTTAACAGAATAGTAAGTTGGAAGGGACATCAGAGGTCTTTTAGTCCAACCCCCTGCTCAGGCTGGAAACCCTAAATCATTTCATAAAAAAGGGTTGTCCAATCTCTTTTTAAAAACTTCCAGTGTTGGAGCACAACTTCTGGAGGTAAGTTGTTCCACTGATTAATTATTCTAAATGTCAGGAAATTTCTCTTAGTTCTAGGATGGGTCTCTCCTTGATTAGTTTCCATCCATTGCTTCTTGTCCTGCATTCAGTTGCTTTGGAGAATAGGTTGATGCCCTCTTCTTTGTGGCAGCCCCTGAGATATTGGAACACTGCTATCATGTCAACTCTTTTCATTAAACTAGACATACCCGATTCCAGCAACTGTTCTTCATATGTTTTAGCCTCCAGTCTCCTTATCATCTTTGTTACTCTTCTATGCACTCTTTCCAGAATCTCAACATATTTTTATACGATGGTGACCATAACTGAATGTAGTATTCCAAGTGTGGTCTTTTGTTTTATTTTTCTGATTTTTTAAATAATGTAAACACCTGGAGTCCCTGGTAATTGGGCATTTTTAAATCTATGCATAAATAAACAAACCAACAAGATGCTTGACATTATCAGGCACATGCTAAGAAACACAAGGTCAGCATTTTAAACTAAAGTTTCTGATCAACCAGCTCATCAAGCCAAGAGGCCCCAATTTTGTACAGATCAGTATAAATCCACTTTATCAGTGTTTTGTACACTTTTTTAAAAAAATATTGATTTCAAAAGATAAAATAAAATATAAAATAAAAATAAAAATGACAAGCACAAGGAATAATAAAAGCTACAAACATGACAGGTAAAAATTAACAACACTGGGTAAAGAAGAAAAAAGTATATATAACAGATGTACAATTAACACTAAACATATAATGTTATGTGTATTTCAAATTACCACATTACACCTGTATTTTGTAGTAGTTTTTAAAAAAAATAAATGTGTTGATTTCAATGATTGGAAAAATTGATAGAAAGAAGGTCAAATTTAGCTTTAAGTCTTGAAAGAAAAACTCCTAAAATTAGACATAATAAATTTGTACTTGATCTGGTAACGTCTTCTTTTCTATACTGAAATAACTGTTCAAATATTCCTTTGTTCTCTCTGAATGAAAATACCAAAGCTATCACTGAAATTGTGTCAGAATTGCCCTTGGACTTTCTTGTGGAATTGCTGTTATCATTTTCTCCCAGATCTATGGTTCCTGAATTCCATATTAGGGCCGATAAAATCCTCATCAACAAAACACTTTCCCTGGTCTCTCAGAAATAGCCATTCCAATCTTAGTAAAGCTGAAGGCTTAAAGGGGTAAAGGATAATCCAAGATGAGGATCATGCAGCTCTTGAGTGTCAGAAAAGGAAAAAAAGAAACATTTATCCCTTGGATAATGAAAGTAAGTCAATGAGTTTTCCAGGCAATATTTTAAAACATGGATTTTTCTCCCTTAGCATCTCCTAGTGCTAAGTTTTCTACAAAGAGAATTGTAGCCATAATGTGATCATACCTTTTTTTTTTTTTAAAGTAAAGGAATTATTATTCCTCACACTATGGAAAGGAAGCGAGCATTTTCCAGAAATCTAGGAAAGGTTCTTAAAATGCTGACTCGGTGCAGGGAAGAGAAAGTTGTTTGGTGGTTATTTTTCTCCAATCTTCTTTCCCTTCTTAACCACCTGTGGCATGAGTATCCTTACCACTCTGATAGCCAAGCAAGACTGTATCACCATCCAAGGCTTAAACTTTAATGAAAAGAAATTGTAACAATGATACATGATTGCACAATGATTGGACAATGATATCTGGTTCAAAAGATCCATGGGACACATTCTTTAAGTTCTTGAAATAAGAGCAGATGTACTACTCTGCGGAAATTATTTCTCTAGGGGCAAAATATTTCTTCCATGCTGGGAAAAAAACATCTTTTTAACAAAGCTATCCTTGATGGAACATATTTGCAATTATTAAAGTCAGTGCCATACACCTGGGAAAATACTTCAGTAACCCAGTTTGGAGAATTATATGTACATCTTTTGTACACAATACAAGTTGTGGAGGAATTCAATTTTTTTTTTACTGCTGGTTCTATGGGCGTGGCTTGGTGGGCATGGTGAGCAGTTTCTGTAAGCAGGCAATAAAGATTAGGCTAGACACCAGAATGTTTTTCTTCCTGCCTTCCTTACAGGATTAACCCTGCAAAGTGGGAAAAAACAAAAGGAGATTTCTTCTAACAACCAGTTCTCCAAACTGCTTAGAAAATTTACTGCCAGTTTTAGTGAATCTGCTAGAACCTGCTGAATTTCACCTCTGAATACAAGCAAATGTGCATCCTTAGTTTAGACTGAAATTATCCACCAGAACTCTTATCTTCAATACTTTGTTTAGAAGTCAACTTTACAGTAGCACTTCCCCAAAAGTTGACTGAAGATAGATAAATCCCAACTTTTATCATTTCGTTCATCTTATATATCCACAGGTATCTAATTTCCGTTAAATATGCAACAAGTAAACATCATAAATCCAATTGAAATGAATGATTGATTGATTATTAATTGATTATGTGCCATCAGTTTGATGTCAACTCATAGCAGTCACATAGATAAATTTTCTTTGTGATCATCTGCCTCCAATTCTGGTCCTTCAAGTTTTCCAATGATGTACCGATCATCATTGTAACTGAGTCCATTCATCTTGCTGCTGGTCTTCTCTACCTTTCCAAACATTACAGCCTTCTCCAAAGAACTAGGTCTTCCCATAATGTATTATATGTGTTTTTTACTTGGCTGTACACCGCCCCGAGTCACTTGGGAGATGGGGCGGTATAGAAATCTTGATATTATTAAATTAAATGTGTTGGATAATTTGACCCTAGTCATTTGTAAATTGAATGAGAATTCTGGGTTGATTTATTCAATAGTCTTTTTTGTTGTTGCTGCTGTCTTGTCTTTTCACAGTATTCGTAAATAGAAAATATTTTCTCATATATATAGATGCTGACTTTGGAAGAAAAAAATGGTGGGTTGAAGGTGATTCTATAAGAAACAGAGATGATGATTGCAGCAGAAAGAAGAGCTGACATGTAGACCAGCTTTTCAAACTTCTCTAGACAATGACGGGATTGGAGATTGCCCACAAGTGCTTCAGACATTTGCTCCTCACAAGGAGACTGCAGGGCAGCAGTCTCCAGAGAGTTTACAGATCTGGGAGATTAAGGAATAGCCACCTTGCTCGAACTTCAGTCATACCTTAGAAAGGACTCTAAGTCTATTTCTTTTTGTAAACAGTTTTGTAAATTCTTTGTTAATTGCTTTTTCACCATTTAGAAACCCTTAATAAAAGAGAATATATGTAACTCAGGGTTAAACTGTAGATCCTTGGTGTTCTCTGAGCTTAGTTGTTTGCTTTGAATTGACAAGTTTTGCAGCACTTGGTAAGTTTCCTGCAATCCTTAATAAAAAAAGAAATGTTTAACAAGTTTAAGATTTTTTTAAAAAATAGGGAAAAACAGCTAAAGGGTGACTAAAAATATAACTGTGAAAAGTCCTCCCCTTTTACTCTCTCTCACACACACAAATAAAAATCTCACTCCACTCTGTTTGGATGCTACTCTCAGGATTTAGTCTGACATGTTCCAAACAGATTGCATGAAAGAGATGTTTCCCTTTGTTCTGTGGGTTACCATTACTTTCTTTTCTTCTTGCCTTTCCTTCCTTCTGAAGTTTCAGTAAAAACCGTATGCATCTGTCAGAATGAATTTATGATCTTCTCCAATAATCTGGGCTCTTTGCAAAACTTCAGTAGGTGGCAGCGTTTAGTTGATAAATGTTTTGTTATCTAAGTGGTCTCACTTAGTGCAACTGTTGCAATATTAATTTAAGAATTTAGGATCTTCTTTTCCAGGATGGGAAAATGTTGCCATCCTGCTGGCATTTGCTCATCAGAACTGACAACAGCATTATGAAGGGCAAGCCTTCCTTCATTTCATTGCATGTGTGTGTTATGTGAGGCCAAAGGGGGATGGGGCGGAGTGTTGGCAGAATAGATGGAGGCAGAGAAGAAATGAACCTAATTTATGCTTGGAGACTAAAGGTACTTTAAAGGTACATCTGAGAAATGAATAGCCCAGAGAAACAATGGATGGACTCACTCTGCCTTTGCAGGCCATCAATAATAGAAACAGCGGATGCTTCTTTAAAATCTTCAACTAACTTCTTCTTGGAAATAATAAATAGAAACCATAGTGTTGACCAGGCATGTACGAGTATATAAATAGAATTGGGCCATAGTGTTCTGCCCAGAGACAAGGCTACATACAGTAGTCCCCCAAAATAAGACATAATCCCAAAATAAGACCTAGCTTGATTTTTACATGTGTGTCAAATATAAGCCGTACCCAAAAGAAAATAAATTTGTTATTTTTTTCAGAGAAACACAGGAATGGATTTTCTTAAACTGTCATGTTGTTAACCTGGCCCTTACTTGAATCTCTATAAGCTTACCTCAAAAAAGGAAAATTGGCTTGGTACTTTTTTCATTTGTGCCACAGAAGCAATCTTTTCATTCCCCAACCACTACCACCACCACTACCACCCAAAAAACACTATGTGTGGTATCTTATTTCTAGTGCTTGCAGATAGAAATAATAAGTAGTTCCATTTTATAAAAAATGAGATGTTAAAGGTGATAGGTAGTGGTAGCGATAACTATATACTGCCAGCAGGTATTCCAAGTATGTGAGGATTTTATACATTGTTTGAATTCACATACAATAATAATACCATGTGTAGTTGCAACTACGGTTTTTGAAGAAGAAATAAAATTCTATTATACAATGTCAATGTAAATCATCATTTTCAAACCACAGTGGCTGGCCTCAAACATGCTAATCAACGAACAGATAACAAAAGCACAGAAGTAGCCAACATTTTGGAACCAAAGGTCACATTTAATAATTCAAGTATGTCCAAGTTTCTGCATCTTTGCTAGCAACTAACTTTTTAATATGGTTTACACATAATTTGGACTTGTCAATTCCCCTCCCCTCCTCTTCCACATATCTGAAGGCTGTGATTTTTTTTTCTCCACACCAGGAAATGTGTTAACTAAATTACAATCTACTAAAGCAAGGCAAATGCATTAACAATTTGAAGCTCCTTTCTTTCTATAAAAGATAAAACAATAACCACAGTTTGCTCAGGTTAATTCATATTGTTTACAATTAAAATATTGCATTCCTTCAAAGTTTATAAAGCAACTGATTCCAAAGAAAATTGTGTTGCCAATGTACCATCTGCTCGAGGTGGTGTCAAGAAATACAGCCCTGTTAGCAGAAATAGAAAACTGGGCAATTCTTCCGTATTTTCACCTAATCTTTTACCTTCAGCTCAAATTACTGGCTTCACTCCTTTCAATAGTCAGCCCAGATGAGAAAGAGCCAATAGGATGATATCCAAATTTGGGTCATGCCAAAAGTGGGATGCATCAGCGAGAATAAAAACTCACAACTGGCTAAGTACTGGCTTAATGGTCAGGTCAATATTTGTGGATATTGACAGGTACCTGAAAGTAATTCTCTTTAATTGATTGAGGCAATAGATAAAAAAGACAATTCTGGGTCCTTTGATTTCCAAGATATTATTTTCTTCGCAGCAATATCCAGATTTGTGGGGTAGGGGAAATTCTTTAATCAAATAGTAAAAGCACAGCTAAATATTAATGTTTGAACTTCTCTAGATGGCTGTCTGGTTGATTTCTAAAGATATGCATGTCTGCATATCTGCATAATAGAATATACTGCAATATTTTCTTGCAGATCCAAGCTCTATTTTTTTATGTTCAAGTATCAAAACAAAAATAAATTACAAAACATTATGCATCTCTCAAATGAAATGTTTGTATCAGATTAGGCGAAGGTTCAAATTGACATGCTTGTAAGAGCTGCTACTTGTTACTTCTTCATTGTCATTTGCAGATTTCCCCCCCTTCATTTTCAAGCAAACATCCATCAGAAGATCTTATAATAATTCATAGGATTTCACTGCCAAAGACCTTTAAACAATGGTTTGATATAATACTGTATGCTTTCTTCCAGTAGCTATTTTTCTATTCCATGTATTTTAAATTATGTAATTATTTAAATCTCTCCTTTAGTTGCCACTTCTCCATCTTTTCGTTTAAAAGGCATCTCGATGATCCCAAATCATATTGTTTATTGCCTTTTCTCTTTCTAAGATGCTAGCAAATGCTCCGCTTCTGAGCCCTGGAGGTGAAACTCCTCAAAGCACTTCAAGGTTATGAATTGCAAAACTCTGCCTTTCTATTATTTCACAGTAAGCAAGAAAGAAGAGAGTAGTACATTGGATTAAAAAAAACACCTTCTCAATTGTATGGCTCAGCTAATAACAAAGAATTCTTTAACTGTGCCTAAAAAGCAAGTCAGCTTTTACATAAATAAAGGAGGAGGGGTTGGAAGAAAGACAACAATAATGCCAAAGCCATAATTTTCAACAAGAACTCATGGAAATGGAGAACTGGACAAAGGTGATAAACAGCATAGAAAGTAACTAAAAAGCAACAACAATATCTTAAAATTAAGCATCTGGTGCAGTTTTGAAAAAAAGCATTTGGATCTATTGAAAAGAAACGGCTAAATATTAAAAGGACAACTGATGTTTGCTTCAAGCTTTTTTTTTCTTCTCCTCTCCCTGCTTAGGATGATATAGAGTTTTACAAAGTCAGCTTTAATTAACATTATATAATAGTTTACTTGCTAGGAGGGGTCACAGCTCCACCTAATCCCACTCCTTTTCTTCCCATGTAATTGGCAGCCAATGTGCTTGTTGATGACTTGTCATTTGCCTCTTGTATAATTGGAAGAAAATCTTAGAATTTGTCAGCTTTCCTAGCACTTTCGAAGGAGGTAACTATCCTAACAAACAGTGTAGTGATGGAGCAGTTTTGGATTCAGATAGGGGAGTACCAAGTTTAAGACCAACTCAAGATAAAGCTCACTTGGTGATTTTGGTGTAAGCCACAGCCCAGTCAACTTCACAGAGTTGAGAGATAAAATCTTCAGAGATGCCACCTTGAGATCCAAAGGAAAAGATAGAATATCAATGATGGATGGATGGATGGATAGGTAGGTGGGTAGGT
>JAEANM010006615.1:0-18452 GCA_017656035.1 Myanophis thanlyinensis | reverse complement strand
ATATGGCTCTTACTGAAATAAATTTCCAAATATTTTGCTTTCATGGCTCTCTGAGTCAAAAAGGTTCCCGACCCCAGTCCTAGAGTAAGCAGACTATTTGGATCTTTTTCAGTTAAAGTTCAGGCCTGAGACTAGATGGTCATAAGCTTTAGTGAACTATTAACCACATAAACAGTATTTGTATGGCTGGCCAAGTGAAGATTTTTCTCAAGTATACTGTAGATGTTTTTTAAAATGCATTCCCTTCATGATTTCAATGCTTACTTTGAATTATCATCTTCATTTTTCAGTTTGGTTCTAAGGGCATCAGTTATCTGGATCCTATAAAGAAAAAAGGTAGATATAAGATTGTTCTGACACATGTAACAGTGTAATTTAGAGCTTTTATAATACAAGGGTAGATTTGGATACTAGTATATTTCCTTCTTTTCATAATTATATAACCAATTTCACATAATGTCAAGCGTATGTCAAAGATGAAAAACAATGTTAAGTAAACAAGTTTTACTTTTAAGCATAAGCTTGAATACTTTTAGCAGATTTTAATATTTCTCTAAAGTTGGTTATTTCAGTTTGCAGCTGAACTTTTTCATCTATTAGAGAGAGATATTAGAGTTGGAGAATTCAGCATATTTTAATCAGTTGGTTTAGTTGTGACTTAAGAGAGAACCAAAACAATATTTTAAAAAAACAGCGGTCACCTTAAGAAAATTGTAATTCCAAGTATTTTCAATCCATGAAGGTTGGCAACAAAACCAAAAAGGACCTTTTCAGGGATTTCTACATCAGGATGACTTGGTGGTGTTCCATCTGAGTTCTATTCAGGAGCAACCCTGTTTATCTTTATGAGTTCAGCCAAGCCTCTGATCCCAGGTAGCTTTTTGATTATTCCATTTACAGCTTACTAGCATCTCAAAATCTTGCTCTGATATTCAGTGACAATAAGAGTAGTTTTCAGTAATGGGATTCTACTCCCCACCCTTGCTCAAACTGGGAAAATTAGTAAAAAATCAATTTCTACCCTTGATCAGGCTACTTGAACCAGGATTCAGATATACAGTATTTTTCAGTGTATAAGACACATCGGAGTATAAGACGCATCTACATTTTGGAAGATGAAAATAAGAAAAAAAACGTTGTATTTGTAAAGGATGGGTGGTTTGCCTATTAAACCTTGGCAAACTTAGCTAATATTATAAAAGAGAATGCATTCAAAACTGATGTGTAATTATCTAAGGAGAAGCTTGTACCCCATGTCCATTTTCTTTTTATTCAAACTATTATGCTGTCTACAGCTTATATATTATACTCCTACCACAAATCTTGGAAATTTGGTAAAATATACAGCTAATTAACCAAACTTTACAATTACAATCATTATTTGAACAAATGTGACATCATTCTTCACAGTAGCGCTTTTAGACTTAGGTAGGATCTACAAGTTTATCAAAATGGAAAAAAAAAATGCTTTAAATTGTTATTTAAAAAATAGGCATTTGATGACGATAGAAAATACTCAAAACTGGAAATGCTGGAAGACCATAAAGGCTGAGTATTTCTGGGAAGAAAATAAAAAGAGTGAAAGAGAATAATGAAGATTATTGACTCTGGGGACTGGGGAGAGGGAATATAAGATGCTTGGGGGGGGGGTTGGGAGGCCAAAAAACGGGTGAAAAATTAGCGAAAAACGGGCTGTTTTTAGCCTGCCAACCCCGCCCCTCAGGCATCTTGTATTCCTTCCCCCAAGCCCCCAGAGGCATTTTGCAGGGCTCCAGAAGTCTCTATAGGCCTCATTATTGCCAAAACCCAGCCCATTTTTCATCCATTTTTTGGCAAAAATGAGTCTTGCAGAGGCTTCTGGACTCCCCCAAAATGCCTCTGGGGCTGGGGAGAGGGAACGTATTTGATGGCCATATTCGATTTATAAGATGCACCATAATTTTCACCCACTTTTAGGGGGTGGAAAAGTGCGTCTTATACACCAAAAATATGATAAATCACAAAATCCTGACTGTGTACAGCTTAATGAGGCTGCTGACCCTGGGTTTGGCTAAAATCTGTAATATGACATCACACTGCTAAATAAAATTCTTTATTACAATCCCTTGTTTTAATTTACTTTCTAATCTGCACCTGAAGGCCTTAAAGCTGAGTGGGTATTGGCTGCTGACAGAACTAATATTTATTTTCTGAGAACTGATGGTTCTTATCTTGTCTTTCATATTGTTCTTCTCTTTCAGTTATGTCTCTTCCACCCCAGTGTGTCTGAGAGGATCGGTTTTCTACCCCTTTCTCTTCCTGATACCTATAGGTAAGCAGCAAGAAATAAGGGCATTCCCTTCTTATTTCAAGTATTTTTCTCTGGAGCTGGAAAGACTTCTATTCTTTTACAATGTTCTGTCTTTCACACGCTGTTGCCTTTCCATGTAACCCTCTTCTCCCTAAATCAAAACCTTTTCCTACTTAGAGCCAGAATAGCTAGCAGCTGAAAAAACTGTATCAACCAGCCAGTCAAATGATTTAGTTTTGTATAGGTCCTGCAAATGGAACTAACAAAGGAAGTGAAATCAACACACTTTGTCTGCAACCCCACATGAATAAAATATTGCAGCGGAATATTATCAGACTATGCTGGCCTTCTCTCTGACTTGTCCAGGCATAGCAAGTACAAACCCCTCAATGCTGCTTGCACCACCACCCCCTTTCCTGGGTTATGACCACAATTTCAGAATCCTACCTTAACTAAAACAGACATACAAGGAAATTTTTAAATACAGAAGACTTGCTTAGAGACTATTTTTTAGTATGTAGGCAAATTAGAATATAAATTAAATGCATGGCAATATAAGTGTCTAGGTACACTGATGATGGCAATTAGGATTGGAATTTCACTAAGTGATATGGTAGTAAAGCACAACTTCATCACTGACTAACAGTAACCCCTATAGTCCCTCTTGTCATTGTTAACTAAATCCCATGGTCGTTAAATGAGTGACTTCCTGTTGTCTTCCCATCCAAATCATAGGAGAAGTTGGCAGGAAGTTATAAGTCTCAAGAAGTCTGCAGGTAGGCCAGAAAAAAGTAATTGGGTAATATCAGATGGCAGAGAGAATGTGAGGGAGGTGTGGCAAGGGTCAAGAACGGTGTGTAAAGATGTGTAGGATGCATAGCAAGGATCAGAATAGGGCCAAAGGTACGACCATGGTAAAGATCAAGAAAGGGTGCAAAGGTGTAAGGGGATTGGAGGAGGACACATGTATGAGAGAGACTTACCTTAGTGACTAGCAGTGTTTCTTGCCCATTTCCCTATTGACTCGGGAAGCCAGCAGGGAAGGTTGCAAATGGTGAACACTTGATTGTATGGTGCTGCAACTGGTCATAAGTGTGAGCTGGTTGTCAAGTGTCCAGATTATGATTACAAGTACTGCAGGGATGCTGGGCTGGTTGGAACTTTTGAGGACTAGTCATAACTACCATTCATTTAGCATCGTCACAATTTTGAACAGTAACCAAATATATTAATTTATATTTTGTTTTAGTTTAAAAATTATGGTTTCTTGGTAGAATTATATTTTTAATTGGCTGTATTGGACACATCTTGTAGATATAATACAGAAATGCAATAAATAAAGCAAAGCAATAGAGTCTTTACCTTTGTAATGCTAAATTTTTGTTTTGATACGATACTCTCATCTCTTCCAAGTCTCTTTCCAATTCTTCTATGGAACTAAAAATAACAGGGAAAACAATATCTTTAGTAATTAATAGCTTGAATTCTCTCAGAAATTAACGTTAATACATATCATTCATTTCACATCAGATCTAAAAGTTTTGCTGTTTGATAGAGTGGTTACCTGTTTTGATAATAGATCTGGGATTTTTTTTTCATGTTTGTCAATAGAATGTAAAACAGCAAATGAAATGTAGCGCTAATATATTTAAGATTAATACGTTGATTCAGAAATTATTTTCCTTTTTAATAGAATTTCTATCACAACAGAATAAGAAAAAAAATATAAGCTTATGATTTGTCCGGGGCATTACTGAAAACTGAAGTATAAACATATTTTGATTCCTTGAACTATGAAAATAGATGGGATTCAGCAATGTAACTAATGAACAGGCATTAATGCAAAATGTAGTTCGATGCTTCTCATGACCAGAAAAGGCCATAGTAATTACTTGGACACCCACCCCGCATATTTAGCATGTATTACTCTAAGATACATTTTCTAAGAAATTCCAGTCAGATAAACATGACATGTTTTCACGTAAAACACAGTATGTTAAAATCTTTAAAATACAGTTTCCTTAAAAATAAAGAAAAGATCAATTCTAATTTTCAAATGTATGAGACATTGAAAGATATTATCATGCTATATCTGATAACAAATTTTGAAAACATACCCCTCTAATATTTTTTCATTTCTATCTTGATCCAGAATCTTTTCTGCAGCTGTTAAATAAAAAGATATATTTATAAAAGATAGCTGAACAACCCTCCCATCTCTCAACACAGATAATGACATAGAAAACTCCCATGCTACAGAGAAAAGGCTTGACATTTTAATTTTGCTGGAAACTTTAACCTAATTTTTAAACATTTACTTTCACATTCTAATATAACAAAGTTTGAGTTTTTATGACCCACTTACCAGAATTGATTATTGTATTATATTCCATAAGATGCTGACTTATTTGTTCCTTGATTCTAAAAAAAGAAAACACAGACACACTTGCAAGAAAATTAGAAAAAGAAAATGCAGTTGTAGTAGTCACTGCAAGATTATATTTCATTAATGCTCACTGAAGATGTTAAACTCATAAACTCAGCTTATGTACATTTCAATATTTAAGATCTCCTAAATTTAAATTAGTACAAATTCTAAAACCATCGCAATATGTACACAATTTTTCCATTTACTTCACTGTTCACAGCTTTTAAATTTTTCCTTTTGTAGGTTTTTTGTTGTTGTGGCATCCCCTTCGCAGGAGGTTTTAGAGATCTCAGGAGCAACTTTTATTAGAGACATTATTAGAGCATTGCCTAACTGAAACAACAGTAGAAACATTTTGATATATTAAAACTTATCTTGCTAGTACTTCTACCTTCCTAAATACAAAACAGTCACTTTGTCGGGAAACAATATTTCTGGCCCTCTAGGCTTATGTTCAACAACATTCCTCACAGTTAAAACAACCTGCATTCCAGCCTTCCTCAGTTTCCTGAATCAGTGGAAAAGTATGTCTGCGCAACTGGTTGAGGGACCAGCTTTAAACCTGTCTTCACATTCAGGCTTGCAGCTATATATCTCCATCTTTACAACTTTGGGCTAGCCATGGCTGTCAGGGGATTTCCTTAGTGCCATGCTACTCCTGTGGAGTTTCCGACCAGGACTGCAAAACTCTGGACCACCATTAGATGGAAGCCAAGAGTTAAGAGCTGTTTTAAAAAAAAATCTCCATCTAAAGTAGTGTTTCTCAATCTTGGCGACGTTAAGATGTTTGAACTTAAATTCCCAGAATTCTGGGAATTGAAGTCCAAACATCTTAACGTCGCCAAGGTTGAGTAACACTGACCTAAAGGATTTTCCGAAGTTTTGCTGCGCTTAAAATGACTTCCTGAGGGAAGAAGCCCTCGAAAGGGCTGGGGTAAGGCCGACAACGACTGACCGATAGAGTTTGAGCAAATCCGGCGTCTTCTCTTTCTCTTCGTTGAAGAGCAAGCGGGCTCCTTCCTCCATCACTCCTTCCGTGGGCTTACCGAAAGCCGCCTTGTCTCCTATCTCCGGGCAGCCCGCTACTTCCATCCCGGCGACACCCGCCCAAACCACTTTCTTCTCTCCGATTTACCCGAGCGCTCTACCGCGGCTTTTTCAAATAGCCCGCCGACCGACTCCGCGTTACGCGGAGTCCCGTCAGATCGACGATGGATTGCTCTGGTCTAAGAGGTCTGCCTGTCGGTCGGAAGGGAAAGAACGGCGCTCTTTACTCAGGCCTCGTGAGGAAAAAAAAAACAAAAAACCACACTAAAATATTGTCGCCCAACCCATGGCTGGGCAATTATGGCTCCTTGAATTCTGGGAGTTGAAGTCCACGAGTCATGAAGGAAGCCTTCCATTGGCTGGGGACGCCCAAGCGGGAGATTGGATGTGGGGATAGGGAGGAAATGGAGTAGAGTGCCAGGGGTCTCCAACCTTAGCAACTTTAAGACTTGTGGACTTCAACTCCCCGAATTCCTCAGCCAGCAAAGCAAAGCTGGCTGAGGAATTCTGGGAGTTGAAGGCCACAAGTGTTAAAGTTGCTAAAGTTGGAAACCCCTGAAATAGACGAGTGTTGGAGGTGGCATTTCTGTTCATGGAGGGTTAGTTTGCGGCTCTGAGTTTCCTCAAGGGAAAACGGGGCAGAGACCCAAGAGAGACCAGGAATAAGTGAAACTAGGGGGAAATTCTTCAGGCAGGGATGCAATCCTAAAGCTTTCACTTGGAGAGGATTTATATCGCTTTAGTAAGGAGCAGGGGTGGCTCACATGCTTAGGAAGATGGGGTTGACAAGCAAGTAAACAAGCCTGAGGTCGAGAGCTCCTGAGTATTGTGTCTTGGGTGAGCTCCGATCGTTCGCTCAAGCTCTTGTGGAGCTTAGCAATTCGACAGTGCTGCCCCAAAAGTGCTTTTTCAAAAGGAAGCTGGAGTTTCTGGTTTTGTCTTTGAAGAGTTTCACTTCTCATCCAAGAAGCTTCATATCTTCAGAGAAAAAGCAGAAAGTCCAGTTGCCTCTTGAAAAAGCACCTTTGCTTCTTGGATGAGAAGCGAAACATCTTCAAAAAAAAAAGCAAGAAAGTTCATGACCTGGACAACTGAGAATCTCCATTGACATTTGAGCGTCGGGTTCCTGAGAAGATGGTGGACACATTAATGGAGACACCAAAGGAGCTCTCTCAACTGGACGTCCTCTGGGCAATGGCCAATCCTTTCAACCTGGAAGAGCCTTGGTGCTTCGGACAGGATTGCCATGCCATCGCATTTGACAAGACTTCCAAATTAGATGGTTGAGTGATTTCTTAATATTAAACCCATGTTTTCTACAGAAAGCAATATTGTATTTGGGGAGGGTGTTGAAGGGACCTCTGGGAGGGGAGTATCTGCAAAATAATCATTTACACGACATTGAAGACATTTGCAAAAATAACAATGTCACTCATTATTTTGTTAAATTGGCTTTTATGAAATATCTATATTTTCACCTTTTAATATTCTACAAATGCATCCACATTTTAATTTTTAACATGGTAAATATTGATAAATATAAGTCACACAAAAAGTTCTTTTGGGGTCCTGTGTAATTTTTCAATGTCAAATTAACACTGTGAAGTTTTCAGAGGTTCGTAACACATAACACTATTACTAATGGTTGGTTCCCAGACGAGACTGTTTTGTAGTCAACCAGCTGCAAATTTGCTGTTATCACTGAGGAAACTCCATACTACCAGCTCTAGCAGGGTAGGTATGCTGAGGATCATCTCAGTGAAACAATGCCATTTTGAAGGGCCAAAATGTACCTTCACAAACCTGCATCCCATCTTACCCTATGGATATTCTAGGTTGCATTTTTTTTAAATGCAAGCAAGGCTAATAACTTTACTTTGATAATTGCATGATTGGAGCATGCTCTTCTGGGAAAAAATAGCAAGGTCAAGCAAAATTTGAATTTTCACAAAATCAATGATGTGAAAAATATGAGCCTAGGAGATAATGCTAATCAAAACAGGTAGCAATGCATTAAATGGAGAACTAGACCTAATGTGATAAAAAAACTTAAGACCAAGCATTGCTGGAAGTAGGTCTGGTGTAATGTAATGAACAAAAGAGTTTCAAGTCTACTTTCAGCCATAGAACTTCTCCTTACTTAGCCCAACTAGTTCACATATTTGTGGGAAATAAAAGGGAATGCTATCTTGTGTTCTTGAACAAAAAGCAGATTAAATAAAATCAATTCTACTTAAATTGATACTTAACTTGCCTAAATCTGGTTTATTTGGATCATAGTTTAGGATACAAGCAAAACCCTACATACTTAATTTTGATACATATATACCAGTATTTTATAGTCTACATTCCATTATACCTAGTTTATGAATAAGCTAAAAAGAGTATCACTGGCAACATACAATGATGCAAATAAAGGCTGTGGAAAAGTTCATTTGTAGCTACGATTAATCAGAAATAAAAATGTTCATTTTAGGGTGTAAAAGCTCTGATAGGCTAGAAGAAAACCCTTCAAATGTCCTGAGTAGATATTAAGTTTATTAAATAACAAAAATATTTTCCAGGTTTTGGACAATATTTTTTAAACTTAAAATGCTGTATATTATTTCTTCATAGTAAAAACCAGTTTCCTTCTGCTATACACACAAAAATATAGCTTACAATAAGCATGATACATCATTTATTGAATCTGAGTTACAATCACTATTTTGACTAGTTCTGATAGTGTCATTCAAATTGAACAAATTAACTTATTCTGAAAGTTAATTTTGCCTATATTAAGACGTTTCATATGACAATATTTCTTCATGTTGGTGTATCTAAACATAGTATTTAATGTCTTATCCATTTTATGTATTCACTAAAACAAGTAATTAGGAATGGCTGTTGTAATTTTTATTACTCCAGAATACAAATAAAAAATCCCTCTAAGTAAATAAACAAGAGATCTTTTTCCTGTTTGCTGGTCTTCATTCAGCAGATTATATAGGCATGAACTTCCAATATTCTATATTTAATATCTGACAAAACAAATGTTAAATAGAAATGACAACAGTTGAAGTAAAAGTAAGGAAGTTTATTAAAAACTTTTAAGAGAATATATTATATACACACAACAGTGACACATGGTGTCAACTTTGTCCAAACAGTTAAATTATATTTATTTCAACAATGGTTTAGCGAGATCCTGTATGACTGCAGAATTCAATGCTGGAAGGGTGCTAATCTTCGCATTCTTGCTGCTGGCGTATTTGTTTTTGACAGTCTAGGGAGAAAGATGTGAGTTATTATGAAATACTGTATTCCAGAGCAAAATGTCATTAACATTTTTACTGAATTTCTAAAGCAGCCCATTTATCAAACATGTTGAGGAATATATAACCACCACTTCTTGAGGAATATATAACAACCATATGAGCAAAAATCAGAAAATTGAAAATCGTATAAGCAATTATAAAAGGACTACCATAGTAACTTGCTTAGGTACAAAATGGTTGCCACAAAGAAGAGAACCTATTATGCTCAATCTCCAGAAGAAGGAAAAAGACAGCCCACTATTTAGATTTGTTTTCCCATTAGAGCTGTTTTGGGATGTTTGAAAGAAGATACCCGTGTGCTAGGACATTTTTGCCAAGTTTGGAACAATGTGTGGTTCCACCAGACAGAAGTGATTTGGGAGCTGGCTATAGAAGAGTGGGGGAAAGGCTAAGAGCATTGGCAGCAGCAAAGGGCAGATGCACAATGGGATATGCCAAGGTGGATTCTTCAGCAGTGATGGCATTGGTGGTCAAAAGGAAGAGGAAAGGTGCTGTGAAAACTGGGAGGCAGAGAAATAGCTACTCAGGAAGCCACTGAGGGAACAATATATACCAGTCTTACTGTACTAATTCTATTTGGGGATGTTATTTTGTCTAAAACACAGAACAACCAAAGCACTCTGAGATTTTGTTCTAATGACCCTTTGGTGCTTTGAAGCCAGGTTTGGGAAAAAATATTTTCTGCACTTTCCCGCTGCTCATTGTATCTTTGTTTTCTGTTCAGATGGGGTACTTTCAAATAATAAAATATTTATTTTCTCAGAATGCCTATGAAGCCATTTGGGCCTTAGATTCTTTCAAATAAAAGTATTCTGAATCACAGGGACATTTGAGGGTTTTAGGGAGAGTTGTCAACAGCTAAATTAATGTTCATGGTATTCCATTTTCTTACCTTATAACTTACTTTGACAAAAGCTTTCTTAATAGAGAGCATAGTGGAATTAAGCAGATGGCTGGTCTCCCTTCTTACCCCTCAGGATAGGCAGCCATACAGTGGAGTTTTGATTTGAATTCTTACACTGAGCAAGCGATTGGGCCTGACACTCTAAAGATGTCTCCCAGCCCCACAAGACTGTTTAATTCACAACACTTCCTAGAATTTATTCGTGAAGATTGAGATTTGTGCTTTTTAAGTATGGGTAAAGTACAAGTAAGCAAGTGGATATATTTACCATGTGCTTTATAAGGCCCTGGTTTACCAACAGCACATTCTTTGCCATATGCTGCATCACAGGAGTAAGAGTGTCTTCAGTATAATACATGTAGTGTTGAAGAACTGGTGTCTAAAGGCAAGAGGTAAATTTATAAATTAAAGATGTTGAAGATCTTCTGGTTTTCCAAAGAGCTGCCTTCCATGAACCTTTTTTTGAGAACTTTTTATTAATAATTAACTGAAATTTTTAGTATTGAGTACATGATAGGTATATTCAGGACCAAGTAATCATTTGTTTACAGATCTGAACTGGATTTGCAGCAGAGAAAAAGTGAGCCACGCCATTCCAATTCAATTTCTCCAACATGCTAATCTGCTTCAGTAACTCCTGAACAAGACACTGCTTCAAGCACTAGTTGGGACCAACAGCTTGGTCATTAAGTGAAACCGCTTAGGATCTTACTTCAGTTTTCCTTTGTATTAGAAACCTATAAAGATCATAAATGTGAGGACTGATCACCAAGTTACTTTCTCATCACCATCATGACTGTGACGGTCAGTAAAACAGTCAATTGCTAAATAAGGACTATCTGAATTTTTTCTTTTGTTAAGTTAGTTCTGTGACTTACCCACTCTCCTTCTTCCAGAACTTTAGTAGACAAGCAAAAAGCTGCAGCTGCAATCTGGGAGGGAGGATAATGTACCATTTCATAATCCACCAGTACAAGTTCCATCAGGTATTTTGCCAATGTATGCTGATTTATGTCTGCCTAAAATAATCAGAATGAAGATGTTATCTTTATTGTCCTACAAATTTCATTAAAAAATAAGTCTTTTATAAGATTAAAGCATCAAATTATTTTCTCTAACTGCATATATGTAAAGAGAAACAAACTAAGAGCTTTTTAAAGTTCCGTTCACTGGAAAACAGGAGCCATCACTATATACCATTGTGCTAACTCTGCTTTTACAATTAGAATTCTATTTATATCAAAATGAGAGCATTCATAAAAAGATAGACAATTGGGAAGAAGATATTCTCCAGTTTCAACATTTAAAGGAACATTACCTCTCCAATTTTTGATGCCCTCCTTAGGAAATGCAGTGGAAGAGGGCGACCAAGGTTAAAATCCAGAGATCTCAAGATTTTCATTTCCATTTGCCTGATTTGTAGGTTGGTGTAAGTATGATCTGTTACATAGGCAAAGTCACCAATTTCTGGTGGAAACATTTCTTCATATTTGCTAGCAATGAACATGGCTGTTACCCCAACCAGTTGTAGCATCCTCTTGGCGACTTTGTTATTCTGTAAGAGAGTTCCCATCAGTTATTTTTAAAATACTCTGAAATATTGAAAAGCAATGCTTATGCTCTCCCAATACAGTATTCATTGATCAGCCACTCGTCATTGAATAAATATATCTAGGTTAATTGCAAAAGATGTTTAAGTATATTTGTACAGGTAGTCATCAATTTACATTCATTTAGCAAACAAAGCTACTATGGCATTGAAAAAAATGAGTAAGACTGCTCTTATGACCATCACTGCATCACAGTCATATCATAAAAAAATCAGGTGCTTAGTAACTGGCATGTAGTTATGACGGTTGTAATATCCTGGGGTTAATGTGATCATCATTTGAAACTTTTCCAGCTGGCTTCTGAGAAGCAAAGTCAATGGTGGAAGCCAGATTTGCTTAAAAAGTGCAATTCTCCTAACTGTGGTATTATTTTTTTTAACTCAAGTCTGTACACAAGGCTCTAGTCAACTAAAATTGAACGCTAAACTGGTACAAGGGTCAACAGAATTCAAAGAGTTGGATTGAGACTATGGGAATGTAACAACTTTAGGCTGATAATCCTCCCCAGCTCTGCTTACTCCTATTGTTCCAATTAACAATACAAATTAAAAAAAAAGATTGTAAAGACAGAATTCAAATAACTGTCTTGCTTAGCAAAGTAATTTCGGGTCCCAATTCTGGTTGTAAGTTGAGGAGAACCTGTCTCCATTGATCAGGCTACTCATTCTCATTAGCTAGCACATATAAGTTGATTGCAGAGGAAATTTAGAGTATGTTAAAGGAAAATGCCACAAGTGAGCCAAGCTACTACTCAAGAGAAAGGCTTACAGAATGGAAATATCTAAATTAACGTTCATCTTTTGATTTCAAAGAAGCCACATTACTTATGCAAGCTAAAAATTCAGTGGAGTTTTCTCATTGTTCAAATTTGGAATGAGCTCGTTGACCAGTTTTCCTTACCTGCAGAAACCGATCTATTATGGCAACAGTCATGTACATGGTCTCTTGCAAGAGTCTGAATTTCATCTGAACTTGCACAAGCCAGTCAATTAGGATGGCCCGCATATTTCCACTAATTTCCTGACCTGCCAAGTAGTTTGCTCTCACTGATTGCTGACCCTGTAAGGCGCAAAAACATGCAGGATGTTAAATTATATTGTTCCACCTCTATAATTATATTGTCATTGTCCAGTTTGATTAGACATATTTCCCAATATGAAGCCCTCTAGATTGCGGAGAAAATTATTAGTTTTCCCTAGTTAAATCACCTGAATTTTAGAACAAGCTGCCATCTTGTGCTTTTCAAACATAGTTTACTGTGATTATTGGCTTAATAGCTTGACATCTAACCACATGTAAACATAGCTACTTGTAGTTTATTCAAACTACAGGTAAACCAAAATTTAAAAAAATTAACCCCAGTTTAGATGTTTAGTGATACTTCAAGAAACATACTAGAGATATAACTAATTTCCAACAGCAATCTACCATTTGTAATAAAATACCTTACAAAGTAGTTTTAATTTCACGGCCACATGTCAGGCCTGATTAACTCTTTAAACCAACCTCAAGAACTTTCAAGTAGTTGTAGATGTCCTTCACATATTCACTGCAAAGGTTTGGATCAGAAACATCATCTGTGTCTACATCTTTCACTTCAAGCAGTACATCTGAGAAAGCCTGGCATAATATATCCTCTGCTGGAGCACAGCCAGATGTTTCCATGGGGCTTGGGGATAGAGACTCCAACTATAAGGAAAGGTATCTTTAGTACTTAATCCACAATGTTAGAAAAAATATGTAGCATATTTTGGCTTAATCTAGAGCATTCTTCTTTGGAGCGACAGATGGTATATCAGCAAAAGGCTCCATCATATGTCCCTAAAGATCATTTGTGCTTCACAGACTAAAGTTGCAGCTATTTGCATGACTAGATAATTAGTTACTTGGTTCATTGATGTTGCTTATGGACATGCAAATATGAAAGATCTGCTTATTATTCATGCTTGATAGTATTAAGCCTTACTTTATACCAAAGAAGGGTCTAAAGTACAGTTGTAGATCAGGTAAATTGAAATGTGAATCCTTCAAGAAATTGAAGAGATGCTAAAAAATTGGCTCTGCCCTAATTGTACAATGGATTAAAAATGTAACTGTTGGAGAAAAAGCAGTTCTGACTATTTGTATTATACAGAATGCCCCTTTGCAAGTATATAATTAGGATATTGCATTTGAAAAATACTGTATTGATGACATCTAGGGAAAGTAGCTCCATGTTACATACTTTTTAAATTTATATGCCACCCACCTCACTATCCAAAGTGGCACTTGATTATAAGCAAATCAATTGATCTCGATTGTAGGTTAAGATGTACTTTACATTTTTGTATTCCATCTCAACTAGCATCAACTGACATAACAATGTAAGATGATAAAGTGAAATCTTTCTTGAAATCACCATAGAAATAAGTCCAGAATAAAATTCATATTAATAAAAGAGATTGTAATTAGGAATACCATTCTAAACCAGAATCAAACCTAAAATCTTAGCCAAAAAATGTTTTGCCTATCATAGCTAGACCAGGGCCAACAAATTTCTTCACTGCCATCTAGAGGTCATTTGAAATTTTGCAACCGATATATAAAGCCTAAACAAAAATTTGAAATTGCAACCTAGTAAAAGTAAATAAATTCTAAAACTCATGCTTCTAGCCTAAAAGCAACTACTACAGGTTTACAAATCTAAATAAAAGGTCTTTGCCCCTAATTACCCATTATCCCTAAACACTTGTTAACAAACTATTTAATACCTTAACAGGTTCTGGAATTGGCTTTTCTTTCACAGGTTCATTTGGTTTTTCGGTAGGTTTCGCGGTTTTCCGAGTAGTCACTTTGTCCACAGCTGTAGGCTTCAACATTTCCTAAGTGGGAAAGTGGTGTGGGAAGGAGAAAAAAAAAACCCCAAGATAGGAATAAGCAGGACTATTGGTTTTACTAACTCCTATTGCATCATTGGATAAAGAACAGGCAAAGAAAGGATTACCTTTTTCACTACACCGTCTTTACACTGTGGCTCACAAGCTTTGTTGCCGATGTCTCCCAAAGCAGTCCTAGGCCTCAAAGCTGGCTTGATAGCAGCAACCCCTCGTTTACCGAGGGCCATTGCAGGCTTGGTTTTGTTCTCAGCATTGAGCTTCGTATTCTACCAAAAACAAACCAAAACAACAAACCTTTAAGTGATACAACATTCAGAAATATTTACACAGCATTACAAAGAACTGGGAAGGAAAAATGCTACACTTTCAAGTAGTTGTAGTGGGAGAGGGGGGAAACCCCTCAGTTATATTTTAGGAGTAGGATTCAATTATATGCGTTTAACAAAGCAAATAACTTTTTTTTTCCACCCGCAACGGGCTACCTCGACTTCCCTGTTCAAACATTAGGACTAGAAACACCAAAAGAACCTCAGAAAGAGGGAGGAACACGGTATGCTTGTCACACCGGTATGCTTGTCACGCCGCCATGCTACTCACTCCACCATCATTCACAAAAGTAGCACAACTGATCTTTGGAGCAGATTTATTTACAAGTAAACCCCTCGATGCTCAAAAGGTATCCCCGTTAAGTTAGGTAGAGTTTCGGCATAAATGGCCGCCAGGTCCCTACAAATCCTAACGTGCCATACCGGCCTAAAGATACCCCCTGGCAATTTCCTCCATACCCGGGTCACTCGCAAAGCCATGGTCTAGGCTTGGATTCCTAGATCCTCACGACGGCCTGCTCCGAATCGCTCCCTTTCTCGCCCAGGACCAAAAGACAGCCGATTACTGCTTCTGTACGAGTCCGATATCCTCTTTGCCTGCCGCTGCAAGTTTAAAACTCGCACCAGGCTGCGCTCATTGGCTGCTTTTCAGTTTCCGCCTCTTTCCATTGGCCGCCCAGCGTTCTATTCTTAAATGCGTTTCTACGACTACGGAAAGCTGATTCCGCCCGGAGTTCGAAAAAGGAGGCGTGGTTAAGGGAGGATTGGCAGGTTGGGTCACATTGTCCTTCAGTTTAATGCTCAGCTGGGAAAGAAAAGGTTATTACTACAAGGGAGGGATAATTGTGGGTGGAAATTGCGATCGATGATGACTTTGAAAATTTAAATTACGTTTACGCATCTGTTAACTGTAAGATATTTTTTTTTAGAAAAGACCAGTTGTTCCTCTAATACAAATAATACATCACAGCCTACAAAAATAAGTGGGTTTCTTTTTAAAATTAGGTGTTTTATTTACGATCATCGTATGTGCCGGTTTGAAATTGATCTACCTTAATAAACCAGTACAATAAAGTGCATCATCATAAGTACAACTGATACCTCTTTTCCCAATTCCCAACTAGGTCCCCATAAGTTTAAACGTGTATAATCGTCAATCAATACCTACAGTATATCTTTAGGATTGCATGTTTCTGCTGGAGCAAATGGCATCTGTTGGCCATAGAGATGTTAAAATACAGATGAAAAAGAGGAAAAGATGGCTTCTCCCAATTTCTTATTATGAATGGATATTTATTATTTTCACAGAGGTTACTTCTATAGAAAAGCCAGGGATTTTAAAATCTCAGCAAATCGTATGTTAAGCTGAAAGATAAGCTATTGGGTCAGTTACAGGCTTCAATTTCAATTCAATTTCAAATGTATTGGTCACATACAGTCATACATGGTACGATATGCAGTGAAATGCTTACACAACCGTATGTTTTCACTTAAAACATACTGAGCATCTTAAATCTCTTCTGCTTGAATGGTGAAAGAATTAACTTGGTGGCAATCAGTAATGTTCAATACTTTCACACCAAAATCTATGGAAGACAGACATTCTTAGGTGTTATTGATCAATAACATCTTGATATCACTTTATTATTATATTGTATGTGGTTTTGTGATTGAAAATAAATTGTCCTGTTAAAATCGAATGGTATGTAGTCTCCAGGTAACAAACAGCACAATCCCAGGAATGCCTCCTCAGAAGTAAACTTGAAGTTGGCTTATTCCCAGGTGAAGGCAGGAGTCAAAATTTAGGAAGCTTAAAAACCTTTGGTAGTCAATAGGTTGCCATATTATCAAGATGTGACACCTGTTGATTTCATGATGTCATTACACTGCTACTGCTATTATGGAGCTTTTGAAGCAGTTACTTATGTTTCCAAATAAGCAATGGTTATATTGGCTTATGACTGTTGTAGTTATGGGGGAACACCAGGCTGTGTAAGGCTGCCATAAAACCTCCATGGGTCTTGTGTAGCCATGGCCAACACATAAACAAAACCAAGGAAAAATGTCTTCATGCAATTTAAATAATAAAACTGTTGAAAGACACTGTACTCAGACAAAACATCTCAGTTTGAGTAAAAACAAGGACCAATCATTTTGATGTTTTTATCCTGCTGGTCAAAAGACTTCTTCAAATTGAGCTTGATTTCTAGTAACTATATAGAAGTATTCATATCATTTTATTAATAGCAACATGAAAATGCTTTGTCAGTGCTTGCTTCTAAGATAGCCTAATCAACAGTCCTTGGATTTCTTCTCATTCAGGTTTAACTGTGCTATGGCTATGGTGGTGAATCAGGTTTGTTAGATAGTGCCATCTGCTGTAATGGCTTGGCTTGTATTTATTCAGTTTGCTTACCAAAATATTGTATTGGACTATGGACAAACTTTATTTACATTTGTCACATTCATTTAAGTCTTGTATTCTGCATTTTAACACAGAATGAAACTTAAAAGTCCTGGATTGTGCCAAATACCTTTATCTTTTTTTTGGCATTCAAATGTTGACATACAGACAGATTCAGTACAGACATGATGTCTACATATTTGTTCAACGTTCATAGCTCGAGTTGTGGGGAAGACAAATTGCATCATATTAAGCAGAAATGTAGCTCATTATCTTAAAAAGGGGCATAATTAAAGACAATTTTTATTGATATAGAAAATTACCTCCATTATTTGAAATACTAAAAGGGTCAATGTTATTTAAGGGAAATTAATCCTTTAATGATCTTGTTCTTGTTACATCTGAAATGAAAACACATCCTTCCCAGTCCTATGCTCTCTTTCCATCACCTATTCTGCTTATTTCTATATGTGTTGCCATAACAGGTATTGTCTAAATATTATTTACTATTTTAGAGGAACTTTATAGCTCCTTAAAATTCACAGTATCATTTTCTATTTCTATTCTATTCCTATTCAAACGACTCAAGGCAGAAAACTCAATTGTTGCTGAATTTTCTAGTGTTAAGTCTGTAATTTATGCAATAATTTCACTACATACTTATAAAAATTATAAAGCATTTATTTTACACAGTGGTTCAAACTAAGTGCAAAAACAAAAAAATATTTTTCCCTCCCTGATTTGTGGTTACCAGGGATTTTTCCTTCTAAAAAATCAATTCACCTGACAATATTTCTGTAGCAGAAACTATTGTCCTTCACTTAAAAAAACCGTCCTTAGAAAATAGGATTGTATACAGAAATGGAATTAATATAAAAATGTACATTTGTATTTAATGTTTTTAAAAATATTTGCACTCAATGTGTAAGTACACATACAGCAGCAAAGCTTCAAAATAATTTTGAAGACAATTTTTTATGGTGTCTGCTAATTTCCTTTTCAAAACCTATGAAAACAATTTTAGGTTGTAATGGAAGAAAATTGTTCATTATTCCTCTTTGGGGAAAGTGTACAATACATTTGTGCTCATCCACATTCATATAGCAAAATCAGTTTAATAAGACACCAAATACAATATTTTACATTGCCATTATTTCCACATATACAGCACATGTCCTAGGTGTCCCACATTTTTATAAACCTCTTGATCTGGTTTTAAAGGTATATAACAGTTTGTCTAAAAATCCATA